>JACWBX010000759.1:0-20974 GCA_014622435.1 Polypedilum pembai
TTGGCGGCTGTGCAATGTATTTTGTATTAGGCGTAATAATGCTTGGGAGATTATAGATGGTTGGTGGCTGATGGACAATACCAGTTGGAACATTTGTCTTTACTTGAGAAGAAATGACTGTGGCTGCTGAATTTGGATTTTGCATAGCATTTACTATTGTCGTAGGAGGTTTTGTTAGATTCTGAGTGCTATATATGTACTTATTCACTGGTTTATAAGCTGTAGCTTGTGGATTTTGTGTGATAACTGGCTTTGGCTGCTCAGGAAGATTCAACGGCATCGGACCTTTTGGTGGTTCAATAATTACAGGCGTAGAAGTTTTTATAACATTTGGACCTGTTGAAATTGAGATGATTTTCTTTTCTTCTTGTTGCTTGCTCTCAACGTGATAAACTGTTTGTTGTTGTTGCTGAGGAATTGATACCATTTGTGACTTGTGTTCAGATACTGGAACATATTGACCCTCCTTGCTTTGTGTCATCTTCTGTAATTCACCAGTGACTGGATCAATCAATTGCAATAACTCAGTGCCTTCCTTCTTCTGTTGAACAATCGGCAAAATATTCTGTTGCTGTTCATGATGTGAAGGTGGTTTGATGATAGCAGGCTGAGTACTTGGTACTTGAATTATCTTTGGAGCCTCAGAAACTGGCATTTGAATTACTGGCGGTGGAAGATGATGGCCTGAATCAATATTGATTACTTGATGCACTGGTTGATTGACTTGTTGTTTTTCATTCTTCTTCTCTGATTCACTTTCTGATGTCTCAGAAGTTTTTCTATCCTTTTGTTTCTTACTGTTGCAAGGTCTACCTTGTTTCTTGCTCTCAACATGAATTGCAGGCACAGCTTGAGGCATGGATTGCTGTTGCTGTGTTGTCGAAATTGCTGCGTTGCTAGTCGGTACATTTACTTGTGGTGTAGCGTTTTGCCTTGTAGCACGTGTTGTTCTTGAATTAGCTGGCATTGATTGCTGTTGCTGATTTTGCGGTGTGACCAGATTTACATTTCTTATCACATCATCAATTGTGTCATCAACAGACGTTCTTGGGCCGTCTTTCTCCAGAAGTCTCTTTGATTTTCTTGTGTTATTACTTGGCTGTGCAAACTCATCAGACTGTGCTGGTGATGGCACTTGCTGTTGTGATGGAGAAGGTGGAATTGGCATCTCATTAATTTCAGTGACTGGCTGTGATGATTGAGTTGGCGTAGGTGCAATTGTTGTTGCAATCGGAGTTTGTGGTTGAGCAGAGACATTTGATGCCACAGTATTTGGAGCTTGAATGATATTTGATTGACTGACAATTGGTTGAGCGATTGTTGTTGTTGTCGCTGCTGTGCTTTTAATTGTCATTATCAAACGAGGACGTTGATCGCCTTTCTTCATGATCTCCTCTCCTGAATCGTCGTGGAATTCATAAACATCTGATTCTGAAGTCTTTTGTTTTCTTAATCCTGGTGTTTGTAGAATCGGCGAATGCTGCTGATTTTGTGATTGTACAGGCGGAGAAATGATTTGCTGAACTGAAGTAGAAATAGGTGGAATAATTTTTGTATTTGTTGATTTTCCACCACGTCCTCTCTTTGAAACAGTAGCTGTTTTTCCACCTCGTCTCGTCTGTGGCGAAAAAGGAATTTCTTCTGATTGATTTTGAGATAAAGGTGGTGATAATGGCATTTGAATATTTGTATTTGCACTTTTACGTCCACGTTGTTTGCCTCCACCACGTGTCGCTTTCTTTGCTGTTCCACTTTCTTTTTCCATCGAATTATCTGGTGATGTACTATCATTTTCTTCTTCTTCATGAGAAGTTTCAAGCTGAGCAGGTTCTTTCTTCTCTATCTTTGGTTTTTCGCTTTCTTTTACATCAATTACTTTTTGAATGACTGAATTTTGTTGCGTCTGTTGAGGTGGTTGAGATGGCTGAACAACTGGAGGATAAAGAATTTGGGGTTGACGAATATTTTGATGATTTGCTTGAGTTTTAGTTTGTGGTGGTTTTTGTTCCATTTTACGTTCTGCGGCTGTGACAGGTGTATATTTTGGAATAACTTGAATATTTTGTTCTTTGCTTTCTGTTGGTTTCGGTGATTGTTGTTGTTGCACAGGTGATGGTAATTTTATTGTTGTGGTGTTTGGTGGGTGAATCAAAATCGGCTTGCTATCGGCCTTGCCTGGAATGCCAATTATTTTTGGTCCATTGGTATTTGCAGTAGATGGAGTTATCGTGGGTAATTTCGGAGTAGTTACATTAAACATCGTTGTCTGTGTAGCATCTTTGCCTGAAAGCGGAGTAATTGGACTATAAAGTGGAGTAGATTTGATTGTACTAGGACTATGCTGTTGTTGTTTTCTTGGCGATGTTTTCTCAATAGATGATGATATTGTTTGAATTTCAGGAATAGTGATTGAAGTTGGATGCAAATTTTGATTTTTCTTTGTTATTTCAACTTTTTCAGTCATTTCTGTCTTTTCTTTTTCAATTATTTTGCTTGGTTCGGATTTGATTTCTACATTCTCAATAGGTTTTTCTTCCACTTTTGTTTCCTCATCTTCACGTGGACTTTCGTCAATTTTTAATGATTTATCAGATATATCAGAAGAGTCAAGTTTATCTTTCTCAACCAAATCTGGCGTCTTTGGCGGTTCATCAAATTGTTGACTGCCCAAGTTTTCTTCTTCTGTCTGTTCTTCTGTGTCAGTATCAATTTGAAGATCATGCTCTGATTGAGGAGTGTCAATTTTTCGATCAATTTCAGAATTAAGACTCATAATAGCCTTTTTCATTTCTTCATCTTCCTCAGGTGGAATAACTGCTGGTTCATCAATATTTTCCATGTTTTCATTTTCATTTGTAACCACCATTGAGACATCATATGGATCATTATAATCTTCATGAGTCATGCTAAAGCTTTCACCCAAAAGTGCAGCAACTGCGTCTTCCGTCTCTTCTTGAGAGATGACGACACGTGACTTTTCTTCAGGTTTTTCGTTTTCTACTTTAATTGGCTTTTTCTCATGAATTTCGACGATCTCATCTGACTTCTTCTCTAACTCAGCTGTGAGTGACATGACAGCCTTTTCATGAACTTTCTCATCAATCGGAACACCACCAAAACCTGGAATAGTTGTTGTACCTTCTGTTTTTATTTTTGTTTCTTTCTTCACTTGACTTGTTGGTGATAAAAGTGTTTGTTGAACTTCAATTTTTACATCAACATCCGTAAGAGATGGCACAGATGGTTTTAATTTAACATCATCCACAACTACTTCAAGTTTCAATTTTGTGTTATTGTTGTCATTAAAAGCACCAGCATTTTCTGTGTCAATTGGCTCCTGCTTGATGTTTTCATAGTGATGATGATTATGATGATGCTTTTTTTCTTCCTTCGTTCGCTTCTTTTTCTTCTTCTTTTTAATTGAATCATGATGGTCGCGCTTAATCTCATCGTCAGTAAAATGAAATACATCATCTGCTTTTAGCTCAGTTGAATTGATTTCATTGTTATTAATTTTATTATCAGAATCGCTCATCAATTGAGCTTCAAGTGCTCTACCGGCTTCATCTAAATCGACACTATTTTCTTCCTCTTTTATAATGCTTCTTTGTTTCTCACGTTCACGTCTTCGTTCACGTTTGCGTTTCTTTGATTCTTCTCGTGGTCGTTCTTTCGATTGAACATCATTTATCGTATCAGATTCAATAGACTCATCGAGTTTCTCTTTCTTAATTTCTGTAAGAGGTACAGTGATCTCGTTCTTTGACTCGGACTTATGTTGTTGTTGCTCATCATCTTCAGATACTGAACCAAAAATATCTTCTTCTCTTTTTTGCATACTGTCAGTTGACGACGTTGATTTTCGATGATGCTCTTTTATTAATTTCTTAGATTTCTTACTCGACTTATCTTCCTTATTTGTCTTCTCATGATGACGTTTCTTTGAACTGTGCTTATTGTTCTTTATCGTTTCATGATCTTGTTTCTTCAGTTCATCAAAACTATCAGCTGCTGATGTTGGCTCTTGTTTAATTTCAACCTTTGTTGGTATATTCATTTCTTCATCAGATGAATCAATGACATTTGTGCGAGAGCTCTTACGATTGAATATTTTATTTCGTTTTCTATGGCCATCATGCACATTAATGCCACTCTCTGAACTCTCGTCATCGCAAATGCTCAATTGGTTTCGATTTTTGGATTTCTTCGATAAAATTTCATCATCTGAATCTCTAAGTTCGTCATCAGAAGCACTCAAATGTGATTTTTTATATTTAGTAGAAAACATGTCATTGCTGTTAGTATCATGTATGTCACTATCACTATCATCTTCAGATGTATTGAGACGTTTCTTTTCACGCTTAGCTCGCGATTGTTTTAGTGCCGTAAATTTATCTTTGATCTTTTTCTCTTCTTCTTGTTTCTTAAGGTTCTTGCATGATCTAGCTTTCACTTTATCGTACATTGAAATATTCGGACCATCATCTGGAATATCGAAAAATGACACACGCTTGCCATTACCATCAGAATCTTCCGTTTCATCAGTGCTTATGCTTGCATTCAATAAATTTCTACGTTGATACTTTTTCCTACCATTATTTTCATCATTCGACTTTGAATGATGATCATCGTGTTTCTTTTCATTATCTTCTGATAAATGTTCTTGTTTTCGACCATTGTGATTGTGTCTTATTGTGCTATCATCTTCACTTGATCGATTTATTATATCATCTTGAGTCATTGCATTTGATTGATCAAAATGATGTGCTTGTTGTGTTTGATTCTCTTTATCCTTATTGCCATTATCACGATGATGATGATGCTTTTTCGTCTTGTGTAACTTGTCATTAGTTTTAATGATATTATCCTTAGTATTGCGTTTCAATTCATCAAAAATTGAATCTTTTGACGAATGCACATCGCTTTGCTTTAATTTAGTCATATGTGTATCGTCTTCGCTATGAATTTTATCTTTAAGAGAATTCTTTCGTTCTTTATGCGCATGATGATGGTGTTTTGAATTATTTTTCGTATCATGATGCTTTGTTTCTTTCTTTTCTTGCACATGATTTGATGACAGCTCAACTGATGAATCAATACTTGATAAATCATCATTAATACTTGTCTGTCGTTTTCTTTGAATAGCATTAGGCGAAGGAGCTCTCTCAAATAATTGTTCTTCCTTTTTCTCTTCAACTGAACATTCATCTCGCGATTTTTTCGAGCTCTTTTGAGTTGTTGTTTCTGATTTGGATTTTTTATCTTCAATATCTCGAGTTTTCTTTGGCTCTTTCTCCTTTCGAAATCCATCTTTCTCTTTCTTCAAATGCTCCTTATTATTTTCACTATTATGGAGATGTTCATCGTGTTGTTCACTATTTTTTCTTTTCTCCTTTCCATGATTTTTCTTTTCAACAATATCAGTAGTTTTTACAGTCTCCTCATTTTTGCAGTTATCATGTGTCGTTTCATTTTCACTCTCTTCAATTTTTTCAACTTTAATATTGATATTTGATTCAGATGAGAATGGTTGCTGATGTACAGAATTTTCAGTGCAACTCGGAAGTGACACGCTTTTAACTAACTGCTTGGATGACATTGTTGTTGCTGCTGCTGGACTATCGTTATTACTATTATTAACATTATTTGTACTACTTTTATTAAAACTAGTATTAAAATTATTATTATTATTAGTTCCAGTTGTGACCGCGACTTCTTGTAGTGAAATGCTCTTATTCAGCGTACATGTCTTTGGTTTCTGCTGCTGTGAGCTCACAGTCGACGATGCATTAGTTATAGTTGCAATTGCATGTGTATTAGATGCTGATGTTGAAGATGCAGTATTCAAAACTGCAGGAATATTTGAAATGCCCGAGTTGCTGCTCGATGAGGTTGTTGGATGCGATGGAAAGGGATATTGAAGTCCTTTAATGGACGAGATCGAAGAAGCTGATGATGGATTTGGACTATTATAAGGAGAGGCTGTGTTTGGACTATGCATTGGTGAACCAGTACTCGATGATCCTAAGCGATGTTGCAGCATAGTTGTAATGATAGGTTGTTGGGGCTGAGGCTGTTGTTGTTGCACTGGTACTTGTATTTTCGTTAATGCATTAGTATGTTCCAAAGAGTTACTAGCAATTGAACTCATATTTATGAGAGGAGATGATGTTCCAGACAAGTGTGTTGAATTGAATGAGCCGAAATTGCTTTTAACATTCGTACTTGGTGTTGTTGGTGGTTGTGTGTTAATATTTTCTAGTCTTTTTGAATCCTCATCAAACATTGAGTTCTTTAATACATTTTTCAGTAACAATTCAGGAGTCTCTGGTATTGATATTTCAGGAACAGTATGTCTCATATTGTTCAGATAATGAGAGGAAGAAGAAGAACGACCATTGCTGCTCCAACTATCATAATCCTCGGACAATTTTTTCAGCCGCTCTTCTAATGAAGGCGATGTGCTAGGACCTGCTATTGAACTTAATTCTTGCTCTGAATCACTTGAGTTGGACGTTAGTGACGGCGGTCTGGGACTTGTCAGGAGGGTTTCTGAGATAGAACTTCCACTTGATATCGGTGGCATGATAGAATTCGATCTGGATCTCACTGCATGTTGAGGAGAAGGACTGATTGATTTATGTTTTAGACTAGAATGATGTGAAAAAGACGAAACAATGCTCGAACTTTCATATTTGTCTGTATTCAAATTTGCATGTGATGCCGGCAGGAGTTGATTGTTTTGACGAAGCTGCTGATGAAAACCCTGCGCAAATTTCGGCAGAGGCAAATTGAGAGGTTCGCGGGGAAGTCTAGGTCGATTTGTTCTTGGATCAACTGGTGCATTATCTGGTCTTTCATCAAAGAGTGGTGTGTCCGGCCTTGATCCATGTTCACTATCACCTACACCATCATCATCGAAAGATTGAATAGGATGTGTTCTGCTCTTTAATTCCAGTTCATTTGCGGTCATTGAAGAAGAGGATGAGGAAGTGCTTGCACCAGCTGACGTTTTTCTTCGCTTATGGAGCTGGTAGCTCTCCATTTGCGCGGCAGCTGTTGTCGTTGAGTAACGTGACAGACTATCAGTGGACGGTCGTCGGCTGAGCTTTGTATAATTGCTGGTCATTGCACCTCCCGGCACGCTAGCAGAATGTTTTATATTACAATCTGATAATCTTCTAATTTCAACAGTCTTTCGATGAGCTAATTCACTACTATGATGATATCGGTGGTGATGGTTGTAAGTGGAATATGAGGATGATTCCCGATGATCGAGAATTTTTCCATTACAAATTGTACTTGAATCGTGGTGATGATTATTGTGATTATGGTGATCGTCGAGATCGTGACTATATTTTGCACGCTTTTTTGGACTTTCGGCTTCATCGCCACTGGACGGACATTTTTCCAATTGATCGAGAATTTTGTGCCGTTGACTTTCTAAAATCCTCATTTCACCTAAAAATAAAACATAACATTAGAAAAACAACAAATTTACAAAAATTTCTATAACAAATATACCTGGACTTCTCTCAATTCGTCTTCTCAAACCAGGTCCTTCTGATTCACCTCGTTGTACTTGTCTATTATCACCAACTGTGTAAGAAAATGCAATAAAATTCATTATAAAATAATATTATCAAAATTAAAATAATTTTTAAGCTCTACAAATTTAAATTGATTAACCGTTATGAGCTTGTTGTTTTAAGTATAACGGTAAATAAATTTAAATTTATAAACAATAAACAGGTGATTTCTAGATAACAATTGTACATTTTAATAATTGAAATTTTTCTTACCTGGACTTTTATCACATCTTCTTCGTGTTAATAATGATTCACCATCATTTGCATTATGATGATCCGAATCGACACCTCGATCGTGATCGAAATTTGAATAGGAATCGAGGTATTCGTTTGAATCGTAAAACTCAGGCGATCCAGCTGCATATCGAAATTTTCGTGACACATTACTCGAGGAAAGGTGACGTGGAGTTGAGCCTGCACTAGGTGTACTCGTAGGCGAAGCAGTTCCACTTAGATGATTGCCCGGCCGACTGAAGCTGCTTGCTCTCGATCGACTCAGACTTGAGAGATAACGATTTCCTCCAACCGATGTCGTCGTCGCTGCTGCTGTGCTATTATTTGTCGCTAAACTCATTTCATAATTTATATTATTGGTTGTGGTAGTTGCAGTGACTGTGCTGCTATTCACATGTTTATTTTCCATACGTGCATAGAAGGCATCGATGCACTCCCGTGACGCAAAATCGACCTGCAATTTACGGCCACGCATAGGAATGCCTCGCATCTCTTTAACGGCCTGTTGTGCTGACTGAATTTGATCAAATGTCACAAGGGCCATGCGTCGCTCGTGGTCAATAGTAACTTTCTGTACAACACCGTATCGTGAACACTGCTGACTCAAATAGTGCTCGGTCACACTCTCGGCAATACCATCAAACCACACACAGGTGGTGGGCATAGACTTTCCAAAGCCGAGCTTAATACGTGTTGAGCCCAAGTGCTCACCATCCATTTTACGTACAGCCTTCACAACGGAAACAATGTCAGCGTACTGGCAAAATGCGTACGGTGTTGAGCCTTGCTTCTTAATGTCAATTTCTAAAATTTCGCCAAAGCACTCAAAGTGCTTGCGTAGCTCAGTAACGGTAATATCCTTTTCGAGATTACCAATAAATAGTGTGCGGGTAGATTTTGGTTGATATTCATCTAATTCGGCTTCGTAAGGACGAAACTCGTTGTCGTCCACGTCATAGCCTTGATACGACTGCACCTCAATTTTACAGCCAAAAAATAACTTATCCTGCGACACTTCTAGGGCCTTATCAACATCCTCTGGCTTCTTGAAACATACCAGCGCGTACCGATCGTGATTTTGTCCAACTACTTTTACCCACGTCACTTTACCATGCTTCTTGTATTCATGAAACAGGCCATCTTTTAGTGACGTATCTGACGATCGTAGTGGCAGGGTGCGTACGCAAATTGCAAGTGGGCGATTATCTTCCGAGTAGAACCCAAGCGAATTTGATCCGCTAAATGAACCTGTCGACGAGAGTGATGAAGTGCTTGCGGGTTTATCTATACAAGGTGTTGTTGAGACGTTCTGTAAAGGTATACTCGATAGACTCGCTTGTAAATTTCTTCGATGTCGCTGACTGTGATGTGTACTTCCCGAGTGTGATTTGCTTGCACTATTACCACTCTTCAGATGTCGATGATGCAAAGTGGAGTTATGGTGTAAGGACGGTGTGTTGTGAATGAGTAAATCACCAGTATTACCCGAAATAGGACTTGCGTTTGAATCGCGTGACGATGTTGGAGTTGTGGTATGACTACTACTATGTGTTGAACTACAACTACTCGGACTCCTCGAATGAGATCGCGATGAACGATTACTAATAGGTGATTCGCTGCCCGATCGCGACTTGATGGACTTGCTGTTGTGATGATGATGATGATTATTTACTAGAAGCTTGGATTTGTACGGCGGTTCAATATTCGATAAAAGCGCTTGCTGTTGCGTCGTGATCGTCGTCGTGCTGTTACTCAGAAGTTTATTTGTGTCTTTTAGGCTATTTGATGTTGTTACAACGGCGTTAGGTGATGACGCTGTCTGGTGGTCACTCAAATCACTTGAATTGTGTCGATCGTATGAGGAATCTGGTTGTTGGAAAATGGTGCTATTAGTGTTGCCTAGACCTGTCTGATTGTTGCTATAATGGTTTCGTGAGCTCGACGATGATGATGGAGACGTTTCATACCACGTATTTGACGTCAGTCTATGATGACTAATTTGATTTGATCTAATTATAAAGAAAGTAATATAAGATAAGAGCATTGACGTAAATTTATTTTTAAAAGTTCAACATACCTATCTACGATTAATGAATAAGGACTATTTCTAAAGTGTTGACGATCTCGCTGCCGGCCTCGATCATTCGAATGATAGCTGTTACGTCTTATGAACTCTGTTGATGTCTCGCTAGTTCGATTTCCGATTTGACTTGTGCTCACTCTGTCATAAAAACTTGTTCTATCGTAACCGGGCGAGTGGTCGTCAGATGATCTGTAAATGGAAGATTTAGGAAATATTTACATGAGAATGTCATATGAGAGTAAGTGAGAAATGTGAATTTATTGATAAATAAAGTCGTCACTTTCGCGAAAGGATGAAAGGAAAGTAAGTGAGAAAATTTAGTGTGTGTAATTAGGACTCTCAAAAATAAAGAAAAACACTACTAATATTAAGTCCTACAAAAAATTAAAATTTATTAAAATCACTACGAAATCGAATCATAAAAAAAAAATCATTTCATACGACTATTATTGTTTTTCATTTATTATTTTTATAACAAAATAATAATTGTCGTATGAATTAAAACTATGTATTGGATGCAAGAAATAAAGAGAAAAAAAAGATTAATTTTTTGATCAACATTGTATCCATATTAATTGCTAAATCAAACGCAACCTTCTTCAAAGAGATCTTTTTCTTTGTTTTTTGAAGTTTATTTCAATTTAATATCAATGACTTCTTTTGATAAAAATTAATTCAGCAACAAAAAAAGTCACAATTCAGGTAATTTAAAAAATTATATCATACTAATACATCTCTAACTTTTTTTTGTAAGTATATATTAAAACAAGGTTTGCAACAGAAATAATAATAAAAATTTATTTATCACCATTGTTTCTTCTTTTTTTGTGTTTCTCATTGTCTTATCTTTCAACTAAGTATGACACAAAAAACAATGTCATAAAAATAAAAATAATTAAAGTACTTAAGTAAAATGTTTTCCATCTAGGTATTCATTACATTTTTCTTTTAGACTTTCTATAACAAATTTGACAAAAAATAATAAAATTGATGTATATGAGGAAGAAAATTTTCATTCGCTTCCTCATTCAACAATTTTAACAACAATAACAAAAACTTATTAAATCTAGTAAGTATAAAACAAGTCTCAGACACAGCTGAGAACATTCTACAATAAATAAAAGAGTGATAGAGTTGCATAATGAGTACAAGCCATCTACATTGTAATGTATCGAGATAATAAGCAAAAAAACAGTAATTTAAGCAATCAAATTGTGACTAAAAAAGAGAATTTTATATTATTGCCAACAACAAAACAACAAAAGATAATGCCCACCTCATCATGCAAGACTATCAAAGATACAAAATTAAAATTAAATTACTTAAAGGCTACTACATACTTAGAGATCTACGGAAATCAAATCAAAATTCCTACAAATTAAAGTAAAGTCCATCGATCTTCTGCTTCATCTTATTTGTGTCTCTCAAATCATAGAAAAGTGATCAGATTGTGCCATACTAACCCATGACTCGAAGTTGATGCATACCGTCCATGTCCATGTTCTTGCTTTGTATCACCACTTTCGCTCATCATTTTATTATTTATCACTAAATTACTACTGCTGCCTTCACTCGACCCATGTTGCATGGCCGATGGCTCATAATATTCTGTTGTTAGAATTCGATCGTCAAATTTGTGCTCGGCGAGATGGGCTTTCGATGCCGATTTGATATCCATGAATGCAATAGTCGCACAAATTGTAATGCTTCCACTACTGTTGCCACCAGACGATTGATTACTACTAGATACATTATTACTAACATTACTACAATTAGTGACACCGACAGCACTTCCATTTGATTTTGTCTCGTCAATTTTGCATCCAACGTTGGTTGCTGGTGATACACTATTGCTGACAGTGATGTTGGTGTTATGAGATTTTGATAAATGTTGCAAATGATGATGATGTGAAGTGGAAGACGAAAGATGATGATCACTTGACTCGGTTGTAGCGTTTGATGAAACGGTTCCCGATGTGATAATTTTAACACTTTGAACTCTGCCATATCTGGAAGTAGGCAATTGCGGGAGAAAAAATAGTTTGTTGAAAAGAAAAAGACAAAAATAAACAAAGAGAGAAAAAGGGAAAAGCAAATTGGCAAACAATATAAAGGAATGGTGGATGATGATAATAAACTGTGATCCCATAAAAAAGTAATAATTATATCATTATTATTATCTGACAAGAATCTATTGAATTAGAAAAAAATGAAACTTTATATATAACTTTAAAAATTTTAAAATGTTAATGAAAATATTGATTTTATTTAAATTAAATTAGTACGTTAAATTTTAAAATTCTTTAGATTCTTGTATTTTACTCTTGTCAATGCAGCAATAATAAAGAAAGAGAGTATATGTAAATGTTTAGTGAGATATTAAGATAATAATAATAATAATGATTATGATCTTGATGAGGAAAATATATAGAGAGAGCTATGTATTATAATGTTGGCTTATTTTTATGCATGTTTGTCATATGACCACTTAAAATTATTTCCATTTATACAACACGAAAAAGATTAAATAAATAAACACAAAAGAATTTGTACACTATTTTAAAATTTTAAATTACAGCAACATTATTTATGCAGGTACCAAATACTGAGGCATAAGCCGGTGTCAATGGCATTTTAAAGAGCTTTTCTATGTAGCAAATGACAGACTTAAATCAATCTCCACACCTAGAAATCTTTTATATTGGAGTTTTGTCAGTGCTAAAATTGCTTCATAAATCATGCACTCTGGCGCACAAAAAGTGACAAGTCAGTTAGCCAACTATGGTTATTAGTGAAAGCTTCTGTCCATTGTTGCAATGTGTTATAGTCAAGAACAAGTGTTTGACATTTAATAGATGGAAAAAGGCTTGGCTCAATACTTTTTGCTGATGATAGTGAATTCACATTAATCAAAATTGAAAAGTCAAAGTCGCAAGTAATGCTCTTTTATGATGTTACATTTAGAATCTGCATGATTCACGCTTCTATAAAGGTTACTTTCTTAAAACGGGACAGCAAGAGCGCGAAGAGAGTCATTTAAAAAGACATGAAGAGGGAGAGCAAGAGCAGCAACAGCAGCATCGCACTAATGGAATCTGGGTCAAAAGTTTAAACTAATAGAAAACTCGATTGTCCGCAAAATGTAGTATCGTAATGAAAGTTTACATTCTTCTTTTTTTGGTTTTTCCAATCTGCGCCATTTTCTCATGCAAGCGAAACCGGATTATTTTATTCTCAACTATGTGTGCTCATATATCATGCTTGTATCGATTTCGCGCACTGAATGAACTTTAATTCTTTTTTCTACTGCTGCTGATGCAGAAAATTCTCTATCCAATTATTTTTTATTAACACTATTTGTCGATACCAACACGCTTAGATCACCGTAATCATTCTTATATCTTTCTTTTTCAACTATATATGTAATAAATAAATTGTGTGTACAACAATATATACATTTCTTTCATTCTTTCTCTCTCACTCATTTTGATTACAATCATCGTAAAATGCATAATTCAGGTGAATGTTCAATTTATGCTTTCATACTGTGAAATGAATGTATTAAATGTTTGAAACAGTAAGCGCAAAATGGTAGATAGAAAAAGGGAAGAAGAATGAAGAGATACACAATTTACCGCTACTTTAGTGTTTGATTAGCTGCTGTTGTTGCTGTTGTTTTTAAAAATTACTGAAAATATTTCGTAATTGAATTGAGATTTATTGCACAATATATCTCATTTTATGTGTTGAAATTCCTTTGTAAACATGCATTTATGTGCACAATTCTATTCTAAACAAGTAAGTTAGTGCGAAAGAAACAAAATTGCCCATAAGTCTTTGTTTTCTTATATTTTTTTTCATGCAAGAAACATAAAAACAGCAGCAGCAGCAGCGCCACGAATACATTTACAAATTCACATAATGAAACGGTGTCTTCGAGCACATTTTTTTGCCGTTTTTGCTGTTGCTTTTTTATGTTACAAAAGTTCATTGCCCTGAAAATAGCTCTCTGGGTTTCTTGTGTGCTTTCATATTGCTCTTTCAAAGAAAAAAAAGAGTTAAATAATTATGTGAATGGCGCCATATTCGTGAAATATTGGGAATTAGGTGAAATTTGCTCTTCTGTAAGTTCATTGAAGTGACAAAATTTTTTTAACTGATATACCAAGAAAGATGATTTCCCGATTGAGAAATGTGTAAAAGATTTGTAAAGGCGCTAAAAATAATCCAATATTGTATAATGAAATCGTTTCATTGGTCATTAAACATTGTTTGTACAAATTATGGCACCTCTTTGTTATATTTGATTCTTCATCTATGTTCAAATTTATTATAGACTCTAAAATAAATCAAAACACCAATTGTTGTTTGTAGGCAACATGAATAATAGTTTTTTTTTTGGAAATTTTCAACCCTGGCAAAGTTATTCAATTTGTTTGCATTCGCCAAATGCCGTTCACCTTCGTTTAATTCGTTTACCTATGATCTAGAAACTAAATATATATACACATTAACATTGCTTAGGCTGTAAATACATTGAATATTACGAAATCACGACGCGCAGTACCAATAATGCAACATGCGAATAGATACAACTGTGTGTGCGAACGCGCGTGATTTCTCATAGATATTTTCAATGAAGGTAGTAGGTGCCTTATGGCATTAAGTAAATAATTGAGTTTTAACTTATTTGTAGATTGTTTTCGATTAAATTTATAGCTTCATGCTCAAATATGCACACACATACGCAGCTATATCGAGATTGTCCCAGAATTTCGGTGTCTATGATGATGATGATTACAAACAACAATAATGAAAAAAGCGCAAGTTGGTGTCTGAACAAATAGCAAAAAAATATGATGAATTTACATTTTTGTGAATGGGATCATGAAAACAAACTTCGCTCGTTTAATCACGTGCTCTGATCTTTCTCTCTTTTTCTCTTATTCACTGAGATATAATTCGTTTCTCTCGATGAATTAAGCATTAAGTAAGAAATGAAAGAAATGAGGATGATGATCTCATTTAAATTTAAATTTGACGCAGGTAAATATTGAGCAAATAAGAACAGATAAAAAAAATAAAAAAGTGTGATCGAAATTGATGTGAGCTGAACAATTTTTACCCTCACTGACTCAATCTTTCCATCAATATTGTAAGTTGTTACATAAACATTTTTACAGCAAAATCATGCTTTTTGCATTCCAACACTTCCAATAGACATTTTCAATAAAATGAGGAATTTTATTTCCAGTCCTCCTCATATTGAAAATGGAGTGAGAACAGGGAGAAAGACTTGCGCATAAGAGATATTGTTGTCATTTAACTAGACAAAGAAAAAATTTATATTGGAATGATGCACGTCCATATTCCATCATCATCATCATCATCATCATTTTGTTATATAAAAATTACTAATCCTTCCCTTCCATCAACCCCCATCAAATGGAAGCAGCACTCACAAAAAAATAACATTTCTCGAATTTTGAACCCGGGCATGATGATGTACATAATAAGGAGAATGCACTGGAATGAGAGTTTTAACATTACACTGGCTGTTGGATAACAATTGGGTAGATTATTACTTTTATATTATGGTGTGAGTAGGTGATTCATCGCAGCAGTATGCAAAGGGGGAAATTTTTCTTACACAGCAGCATAATCATCACTTTTGACAGTAAGCACATCATGTTAAATGAGTGAGGCAACGATTCAAAATCGCTCGAATAGAAATGCGAATGAGTAGACTTGTCTTTACACTCCAGTTGTTTATTTCGTGTAAAAAATATCTTCTTTGCAATGAAAACAATTCATACGTAACAGGATTTGAATAAACATAAAAAATTAAGAGCAAGCAAGAGAATAAATTAATGTACGCTTGGATGTTGTATATAAGAAGAGTAAGTACAAGCATCAATTATGCAGCAATGTTTGCTAATGGGTTCTTCTACTCTTTTTTTCTCTCTTTTCATGCTTTTGTTATTGAAGTAAGATTGAAGCTTCTCTTATTGATTTTTATTTTATAATGGAAAAAAATACTACTGAATAGTCATGAAAAGCATCCCCAAGTCTAAATAGAATAGCAATAAAAACTATTTTTTACGCGCAAACTTTCACGATTTTTCCTGTGCCAGTTTTCAGGCAATAAAAATCGCGAGTATTTTCTCTCTATTATTGTTATATTTTCTTTTTTCAGGAACAATAAAATCAAATGAGGATCTAGGGAGTGAAAGTAAAGTATGATAAAGTATATATCCAAAAATGCTACCCTATTGTGCGCTTAATGGCAACATTCCCTCTATTATCTCATTCGTTGTCGCTGTTTCGTGTACAAAACTACCGTAAAAATAGATAAGCCACTTGGTATTTTTATTTCAATTCTTTATTTTCTGTGGAGACAGATAACGAAGAGAGATGAATGTATGTACAATGTGGAAAGAACAAAAAATATTGAGAAAAAGAAGAATGTAAGCAGGAAATTCAGAAAACCCCAATTTAATTTTAAAACGAGCAAGAGCGTATATGCAAATATTTCGACACAACAACAAAAGGCACTTGAGTTTTCCCCGGTAGAACTAAAAAGGGCATTCCTCGAATTGAGAATTGGGTCACAATGAGAATTTTTTCCTCGCAATTTAAATTTTAAATTTCTCTCGTCTGAATTGAATGGAAAGTTTTTTTTTTACATTTTAATATGCTACTGCTGTTATAGATTTTTCAGAGCAATAAATCAGTTTTTGCGACTGTTGTTGAAGTTTAACCCCCTTTTTTGCCTAGACATAGAAACATATGAGAATTCGCCTGCTTTTAGGCCGTTATGTTATAATGCATGTTCACTGCTTCCGTTCTCAAGAGAGAATGTTCGATAGGCGGGAGTGCACTTCCTGAACGTAATTTGGGAGTATTCATAATGTTACTATCTGCTTGAAACTCTCATGAGTGCTCTTAATTTATCGAATGCTTTTAGCACAATTTCGTTGTTGAAAATTTACTTTAGCTTTGTAAAAAGAATTTTTGAACTTTTTCAATTGATTTAATAAGACAGTTTTTTCAAAATTCTATGCTTAATAATTCGTCAGTAACGAATCTTTTAAATTTCAATTAAATAAATTTTCATTTTAATTCCACAATTCAATTCAATTATGCGCACGAAAAAGAAAGAAGCGAACAGAATTTTTTAATTAACTTTAGTACCATGCTCTCATTTCATATATAAGAAGACAAGTGCGGAAAATCATTACTCTTCACTTTAGAAGTGGAAATTCTCATCCCTCTTTTACATCATTCTTATTACATAAAACTCTGATGTTTATATGTGATGAGATCTCTTTTAATTAAAAGATTTCACGCTTTTCCAGATAAAAGGGAGAAAGAGCAATGAATTCTCATTAAATGTCTTGCAACAGCAAAGACAGTCTTTTAATTGATGAAAATCAAGGCCTTTCATGTTAGTGACATAAAGAAAAAGAAGCAAGCTTGGAATGCCAATCATTTTGCTTTAGATGACAGAATATCAGAGTCCGAAACCGTTTTTCGACTAACTAAAATTCAACTAATTTTCATTCGATTAATAATAAAATTCTAATCGACTAAATTTTAGTTGAAAATTTTAATCGACTAAAATTTAATTAACCGACTTTAACCAACTCAAATCAATTTTAGTCGATTAAAATTGACTGATTAAATTTTAGTCGGTTTAAATGATCGACTAAAAATCAATTAAAACTTAACCGGTTAAAATCTTCGACTAAATTTCAACTAAATTTCAGTCGATTAAAATTTAGTCGATTAGCATTTTATTTTTAATCGACTAAAATTAGTTAGTCGTAACTAAAAAACTCTGCAGAATATTTACAACAAAAACAAATGAATCAGAGAAAACGAAAAGTAAATTGACAGAAAGATAGATGATAGATGGATAGACAGAAGTAATAAGTGGATTAGTTATCACTAGAATGTTCATTATAAAATCCATTGAATTATTAACTAAAATGCCATAGAGTAAGTCACTTAAATTCATCTCTAAATATAGATATATAATTTCAACTGAATGCATGTATATGGTGTAATATATTAAACACTATCTCTGACAGTGAGAGATACTCGAACTTATAAATAATTGATTAAATATAGGTAGCTTACAAATAATATAAAATATAAGTATATAAGTAGGTAGATAATGTAAAATATATGTCAAACTTTAATTTTAATTTATTCAATCACAGGGAAGATGGAACCATGATAGTAATGAAGCGGTTGCAATCAAAGACTTGTTCAGTTTATACACGTGATATAGAGTCAGATGATTGAGAAGGTGAAAAATCGATAAATACCTGGAAATAAAATAAAAAGAAGCCAATATTAATTTTAATGTCAAAGAAAATGTCTTTGTAAATGAGTAGTAAAATATATTTTTAATGGCAACACCGCGATTAGACAGTAGACAATATTAATGTTAAGGTGTGAACATAATCATAAAACTTGTCGTCTATAGGCTGACAACAACAATTTAATCAGTATGCATTCGTCCTTGTTTTTGTAGTTAGTTTTATTAACACTTTTTTTATCACTTGTTCAATTTAAACTTCATTTTCATAATTCTATTTGCATAATAAAATAATCAATGTTTTTTTGAGTAGGAAACAACAGTAACTATAGCATTTTATCATGTACCAGACTCATTACTCACTCTGTCGTTGCCCGTCTAACAAAAATTTTCTTTACCGAGGAATGAAATAAATTTCTATTTACACTAAGGAAAATACGCAAGTGAAGCAGCAGCAATAAGGAGGAACTGTTCATAAAATCATTTGTGGTCATAAACAAAAGAGAAGAAAATGTAATTAATCATTAAGCACGATGCCGAACAATGAATGAATAAAACTTTTGCTTTCTTTTTGTTTCGCGCGCAAAAAAAAGATTCAAAGACTTGGACTTATCCTTACAATAAATAGAAAAACACTTTCACCTCTTTTTTCACATTTAAAGCATGATTTTTAATAATGACATATTTGAGATAACAAGATCAACACTTTAATCTTTCATCCTTTGTCATTTAATGCTTAAAATTGAAAATTTCGCTTGTCTATGTTGAACTATTCATATATGAGTGTGATACGGCATTTTGCTGATTTGTTATCGCTCAAGGTTCAAATATCACATGGACAGCGAATTCATTTGAATGCATTCCTAAATCGCTTTTTGATGTGATTCGAAAAAAGCGACAGCGATAAAAAAATAAATATACAAAGCACAGCACACACAGTAAGTTATGTAAGCGCATCTATAATGAAGGTTTGTTTAAAAATGTGACTAAACAATGGATGAGAAATGGAAATTTATGTTTGTATAACAGCCATGTGATTCGGATGACGCATTTTCAATATCTTTTTTTTTCTCTTTCGCCATAAGGCACGTTCAAATTGACCAAACTTCTCTTGCATAAGTAAGAATACTTGAAAGTTAAAAGGATTTTCATGTTGAGAACATTTTCTTCGATCACAGTCCATTAGTCTTAGTGCTGGTTACTTTTTTCTCAGGAATGAAAAATTCAAATCAAATTAAAAAAAAAAACTCTGTGACATTGATTGATATTACTCTATTAAAGTTGACTTTTTGCTTTTCTCATCATAGAAAAAAACAAAAAGATTGACCGCCAATCATAATCTGCCCCAATAATTTAAATAAATCAAATTCCACACTCAATCATCTGTGAGTCGTAAAACAAATATAATACGTACATGCCATCATCATTAGTCCGTCTATCATTAGAAAATCGACATGAAATGACATTATTAAAGTAAATTTACCCATTTTGTCGTTAATCATTCATTAAAATCCATTTGTAAACAAGCCGGCAAAAAAGAGTCAGCCTGTGCCATTTTTATATACATTCACAACAAAACGAATCATTCGAGACGTGTTTCGAAGAAGAAATTTTTATTGTGTGTACATATAAATTTATCTCTCGTCTGTTTTCTTATTTTTTCTGCACTCAATAATCTTTCTTTCTTTCTTTCTTTCTCTCTCTTGCTTGTTCACTCACGCTTCTGCTTTGTTTGTTGGAAAAACTTCACGAGAGTTTCAGGGTGGAGAAAGTAGGGCTTTAATATTCATCATAAAAAGCGGCAGCGCTAATTTATTTACATATTATGATGAGGAGGAGAAAGAAAAAGTCCAATTGTAATTATGGCATTAACAGCAGACGGTCACAAATATAAGTATGAACGTGTATGATGCGTGTAAAAAACTCATCATTATTAATTTCGCGAAGGCCGAATCACAAATTTTCATTTTTTCCGCTCAGTGCTGACTGACAAATTGACAGCAATTCTCTCTGACTATTTTCTTTTCTTTCTCTCCTTTTTTGTTGTCAATGAAGAAGAGTAATCAGATTGAATAAATACAAAAGAAAGAAAAATTACTTCTTTTTTATTCTGCCTCTCTTAAAGCTTGAATAAATATTATTTAATAATATCTTTTATCTTCTTCTGAATGTCATCCAGTCTGGCTGGCTGTTAAAGAAGAACAGTCAGTCAATTGATGTGAGAAAAGAGATCGTGCGCTCCTAGCTGCTGCGAAAAAGCCGATGTAAAATTTAAGTATACAAAATTATAGAAAACGACTCGTTTATTAAGAGATTTCTTGGAACTGATTATGACTGCATATTTTTGTTTATTTATCATTAAAATGAACAGTTGTTTGTCAAAGATAATTTCTTTTTTTTTGCAAAATGAATGTTCTTCAATGCAATGTTGCCAAATTTATCATAATATTGTTGTTTGCATAAGAGGATTAAAATTATAATGAGTTAAATAGAATTTTTAAAATAGAAACTCCTTGAAAAATTACATTAAAGGGTGAAAAGTCAAACAGTAAGAAGTGATAAAATGCTTGTATATGAATTTCACAATTAAAGTTTAAATTTTTGAAATTTAGGATAAAAATCTGTAATATAAGCAAGGGGTAAGAACTTCAAAATTTTCCTACGAAATCCTACTTTTTTCTACTTTTTCCTACGTTTTTCTTCGATTTTCTACGAAATCCTACGAAAAACTGCGTTTTGCTA
>JACWBX010000760.1:0-15527 GCA_014622435.1 Polypedilum pembai
TAGAAAAGTATTGACGTGTAAGTAAACTATCAGAAGAGATTTTTCCGAAAAGTGATCTCAAGACCAGACCTGATCGGACATGGTCAAAATAATTTTTGCGCTAAAATGCTTCAAAATTTCATGAAACGCACAAAATGTCTAAAAATTCAATTCTTCTAAAAAAATTTTTACTGGATATAAAAAATAATCAAATACTTCTGATGAAAGAGAAAACATTTAATAGAGAAAAAATTGTTGAAAATTAGGAAAATTCGATTCAAATTTTGAAAATTTTAATTAAATTGGATTTAAAAATTTTTAAAAATCTTTTTTGTTAACTCAAAAGTTTGTTAAAAATCTGATTTCCTCTAGTACAAACGAAAACAGAAAACGGCTCTCAAAAGACGGCCGTTTTCCGTTTTCGATTTTCGCCAAAAAACGGCCGTTTTTCGTTTTCCGTTAACGGCTTCAGAAACCCTATATCTGTCACACGGTTGTCGCGCTCTTTTCAATTTTCTTTTTCTCTCTTTCGTATCTTCGAGGATCGACGATTCGTAAATTGTGAAAAATTAATGACCCGTGGCTTGATTAAATTTTTATCAATTGGATACAATTACGTGCAAATGACTTCAGTTTTTTATGATAGCCATTGATTTTCCCTTATCAATATTTGAAAGAAAACAAATGAAATTTGTATGCTGCAAATGCTAATATTGCTTTTAAATTTGATTTTCAAAATATTCGCTTTTACAGTTATTACTCTCTCGCTTTCTGCTCGTATTGATTGCAATTTCAAATCGAATAATTTCACACGAAGCAAAATAAGTTGACATTTTTTCCTCATTGCTTTCTCTTCAATGGAGCTTTTGCAGTGGTAGTAGATGCTTAAAATTCAGATCATTTACAGTGAAATTGCTTTCGCTCGTTTCGTATTCATTCTCTCTTGAGCATACATTTCCGCTCGTTCTTTAGTAATTGTAGCAGCACTTTTTTTGGATGAATAGGAGGGTAAGTTTACACTTTTTCTGACCCACATTCCTCATTGTGCAACATTCTTTTTGGAAGTGTGAAAAATTACTTGGTATAATATTTATACACTCTTGAGTAAAAGTTTTGCTTGTTTTACAAATTTTTCTTCTTTATTTCGGTTAAAGAAAAATTTTGTAACGAAATTAATACTTTAAAATAATCAATGATTTTTCTTTAATTTAATGGAACTTTAGTTATGTTAAATAATGTTAATTAATACAAATAATTTTTCTATAAATCTCTGTTTGAATCAGCTGTGCAAAAACCAATTTTTATCAATAAATTAAAATCTTTTGTGTTTAATTGAATTTTAATTTGACGTAAATTTAGGCCAATTCAAATTATTTTGCAATCACTTATGCAAGTGTGTGCATGTAATTCATTCTAAAAATATGATACATTTTTTATTATCAATTTCATCTGTCGTACGTATGTCATTGGTCATTTTTGTCATTCATCCATTCACATAAAATAAATTTTTTACAATGTAAAAAATTTTCTGTTCAGAATGTGAAGGAGGGTTGTGTTATTATATTTTTAATAAAATGTAAATTTTTTGACATAACACGCTTATCTTTGAAACATATGCAACAGCATCATGAATTTTAATACCTTTACTTGCTTGCCTGCCATTATATATCATCATCGAAGCAATAGCAAATGCAGATTAAATTCAATAAACATAGCCATTGGTTCTGACGAAGGATTTGACAATTTAATCTTGATGTATTATTCTGATGATGAAAATTTTCCTTTCTTTGTGTGCTGCTGTATGACATGCATTGTGATTTTTTCAAAAAATAAAATTAAAAAAGTGTGGCATCAAAACCAAACGATCCTGATTGATGTTTATTGATTTTTGAGAGCAGGATATTTTGAGCTTCGCTGTTTATATTTGCTTTTAATAACAAAGAGAATTTTCAAACATTTTCGGGTCACCAGAAATGCAATGAATTAATTTAAATAAATTGAAAAAAATCACCAAGCTTTGTAAAATAATTTAAGAATTTACCTTTAAACTGAACATGATTTATTTCAACCTTATTCTTCTTCAACTTCAAGTAATTCATTGTTCGGTAAATTTCAATTTTTTTCTCATTAATCTTCGTTGGGTTATTTGGGTATAACTTTCTGAATAGAATTTTAATTTTCTTAAAATACAATCGAAAGAAAGAATGCGAATCGAAGGAAATTATGTAAGATTTTCTGAATCATTTGAATTGATTTGAAAATTTTGATTGAATATATCCCAAAGCGATTAGGCCAGAAAATTGACTGACTAAAAAAGTCTCCACAAATAAATATTTAATAATTTTTTTTTCTCGCAGGATGCCGAAAGAAGAAAATAAACAATAATAAATTTTTCTGTTTGTCATAATCATTATTAAATCACGCGCTCAAATTGAGAATGATTCATTGAGATGAACAATAAATTCTCCGGATAGCGACCCAAAAACAATGCACTTTCATTATTTTGTCGTGACAGTCGATCAAAAGCGGATATTAAATATTTTTTCAAGTCTCATATGCATGAATTCGTTGAATTGTGACTTGACTGGAATGTGAAATGCTTTTCTCTTTCACAAAGGGGAAACAATTAATGAAACAAAGCTTAAATTAAATTAAAGAAAATTTCTCTCATGGTGAAATAAAAAAATTATACACACGAGGTAGAAAAAAGGTTTAGAAAATTCTTTTCTCGCTTTTGCCCGTATCAAAAGAGAGGGAATATAAAAATAAAATTTTGTGTGTGCATATTTGTGAGGAAAACTTTAAAAAATTTATATAGGAAAGCATAAAGAGGAAAAAATTTTTGCGCGTAAACATATTTAAACGTCGCTTTAGGAAGACTATATGAAAATATAATGTAAGAAAATATTTGGAAGAGTAGTAGTAATAGCAGGCAAACAAAAATCTACTATTTAAGAATTTCCTCAATTCACAGAAAGGAGTAACAGTGTTGGAGAGCATAACGTAATGGAATTTAAACAATTTTTTTTTTATGTTTAAAGAGCGACAAGCACTCAAAAGTAAAATCAACTTTAATTTTGCTTTGCTCGTTTATGCCTGAACTGAGTGGCTATGGCAAATGACGATAGAGAAAGAACAGAAAGATAGAAAGAGAAAATAACAAGTATTGACGCGAAGGTTTCAAGTAGCGATTTCCTTAAATTTAAAAACAAAAGAAAAACGAGAAGGTGAAAGCAAGAAGGACGTTAATATTGAGGGGATTTAAAGAGATTTCTTATTTTGAGGTTTTTCTAAATTTATATTTGGTGAAATTTGAGATTTCCTATTAAAAACTTTCATAGGATTTATGTTGGTAAATGGAAATGAGAAGTATTATGAGGATAAATTGGGATGACTCTCTGTTTTCTATGAAAAAGAAAAGATATGTTGTTGACAATCACTTTGAATCAGCACATTAAAGAATCTATTTGTCATACTCTTAATACTAAACAATATAATGGAAGATTTGAAAGATTTAGTTTAATTTAATCGAATAAGATTTGATAAGAATTCATTGGAATAGAAACAAAAGAATGACATTGAATATTTTAACTCTTAAATTTTGTTATTGCGTAAAATTTTGAATTTTTTGTCTGTTTTTCTAATTTGCATGCTTTAACTTTTTTCCTTCATCTCAAGTGAATCTTTAAAAATGAACCATTATTATGATTTCCATCATAAAATAAAAATTTAATAAACTTCGTTTTTCCATACTAAATCCATCACAATTTATTTTAATTTTCAATTTACAAAAAACGTTAACAGCAGTAACTTTTTCTTTTATTCACTCAAAGTACTTTTACTTTTTTTTTTGAAAGCATCATCAAACTTCTTCTTAATGCTCAAACTTTTTTTTCCTTTCTTTATTTATCTTTTAGCAGTAAGTAGGAACTTAAAAAATATCAAAACTTCTTTATTACACTCAAACATGGTGGCGTTCTTTCACATTCTTTTTTGGAGTGTCGCGTGTGTTTTAATTAGTGATGAGAAACAATTTCATTTTCACCTGCCAGTGACAGACAAAAAAGGATTTTGTTTTTCTTTTTGCGTGCGACAAAAATTTGCTTTCTTTCTCTTTCCTTTACAAGAACAAGCAAGTAATTTCATGATGATGAGGAAGAAGATGGTAAGAAGACTGATGATAATGTGTTTTAAGGGAGGGTATGACATGTACGTAGGAGGAGGAAATAACGAAGATCTCTAAATGAGATTTTCACTCTCTTACGTTCCTTTAATTTGACTCAACTCAAGTTGATATGAGTCATGCGAATGTTGTGAATTGCAAATTACACAAAACTCTCTGTCTGTCGTATTATCCTTCTCTCTCATTTACTTATACACACATTCACATAAAGAAGAATTTTGACACAATAATTTAATTCTATGCAAAGGCAATTTGTTATGCCCTGCCAGTCTCATATTTTCACCATAAAATTTAATTTTTATTTTCATTTTCTTGCCTAAGGTTGCTTTTACCGGCATCTTGATATGAAAGAAGATTTATTTAATAGGTTGAAAATGTTAATTTGTCGTCTTGCTTTTAATTACTTTACAATCACAAACATTTGGAGCATAAATAAACTCCTGCTACAGAGAGGAAGCAAATAATTTTTTTAATCACATCTATCAATTAAATTTTATGGGATGTTATAGCAATAACTAGACACAACAATGTGCAAAAACACGAAATGAATTTGTTTATGCACGTGTTCTCAGAGGTTAAAATGATTATTGTTTTTGAATGTGTATTGTTGATTTAAACTCCCTCAAATTGTCTCGTTGTTTTTAATTTTGTTGCATGAAAAAGCAACTATCTTTGAAAAAAATTATTGTTTTTTTTATTTAACAAGATACTAAAAATTTAAATTTAAAATAAACGTTAAGTTTCTTTTTGAACCAAATTTTATGCAATTAAATTAAATTTAATTGAACAAAAAATTTTGTTTTGCACTTCATGAAATATTTTTTTAATATCATTTTATCTCGCCTACACAGCTCACAAAAATCCATCGACACACACTTTTATGTAAACATCATTGATGGTTCATTGAGCTTTTCATATCCTTTTTCTCACTGTCACTATTTAGCTACCGCTGAATGCTTACAAAGCACAAACATGCACACACATATATATTGTGCAAATTGCAAAAGTCTATTTATACAGAGTCTACATTCATTGTTCCCATTGATGTTTATTGAATCTCTTTTCTCTATATATAAGTGAACAATAGACATGTGCATTTAAACTTAAAATCGATATTTTTCTCTAAAGCTTCTCTCTGACCAACTAGCGAAAAAAGAGAGAAAAAACAATATCGAGAACCAGAGATGAAATGAATTTCATTTATTTATGAAATTTATATTTTTTCAGCCTTTCTCTGTTTCATTTATGTGCACATAAACGAATGCAAATACGGTCAGTCTGGAGTGCATTTTGTATTTTATCGATAATTGAAAATAAATAAATTATCCCGAAAACTGCATTTATGATGAATTTTATGCAAAGTGCAAACGATTTAAATTGTGATAATTAGAATGAAAAGAAAGAGAGATTCGTGGGCGAGGTTAATGGTTTAGAAAATGCAAATTTTTCTATTCTCATTCCACGCACTAAATAAAAATCATTTTTAATATTACAAGAGAAAGAGAGTGGGCAAGTGTAATAACAATAATCGGTATGAAATGGTGGAAAATAAATCAATAATCCAAGTGCCTGCAGATGATAATATAGTCGCAATAAAATATAGATTTATTGCTGCACAAAAAAAATTTCCTCTTCGCTTCTGATTTTGATAACTGGCGATATGTTTTGTTATGATTTGCTCTTGATATAATATTTTTTATGGCATCAAATTGAAAAAGTAAGCGGAGATGAGAAAATGACAGAGCCGGCATAAGCAAAAGATTGTTTAATAGTTTTCATGAAGTGCTTGCTTATTCTGCTTTGCTTAAAAGCAACAAAACTTTTTCTTGTCTCGGATTGATTTCCGATAAATAAATAAATTAAAAAGTTGTTTTCGATGAAGATTGTTTGCTGAAGTTATTTCGTCAAGTGCTTGTAAAATTGATTTTTGAATTCAATCATGATGATGATTGAAACATTTTTGTTACTTTTAATTCAAGTTTTCTTCTTTTATCATAGATATCTTAAATTGTGATTATCGAACTTCAAAATTTTAAAATAGTGCAATTTAAAGCCAAAATATTTCATCTCTGCTCATAATACTATTGCAGATTTTTAAATTTCCTTTTTCGCTGTGGAAATTGAACTCAAAAAATACGACAAATAGCAAATATAGTTGATTTCTATTTATCCACAAATTCAAACGGAATTTTTAGTGCTTCTTAATTCAAAATTCTATCAGCACGCTTTGTAAACTTTTCATTTTGAAATCATTTTAGTCAGGCTTGTCAAATATTGTGGCAAGCAGTAACTATTGATAAAAAGCAACGACGAGAGAAGGAAAAAATGTTTTTCCTTGCGTAGAAAAAGCAAACATGCAGGCATAAACAATTTTTTTTCTCTCTTACCTGAAAGCCATCGTATGTCCAGCTGCCGAATTTCATTTCGCAGCGTTGATCATCGAATGGAAACCATGTTATGTCAATTTTGCAAGTTGATTTAAAAATTCCAGGTGGAACGTAAAGGCAAGAGCCGTTACTACGAACAACCACATTTGTTGGATATGTTCCATCGAAGCCTTCGTCCGCACTGCAAATAAATTTAATTAATTAGTAAAAAGCGGAAAACTGCGACAAAAATCATTAATTCAACTAACGGATTATGATGAAAAGAGTAAAGGTCTCGTGTAATAACAAAATTGATTTTTGTGATGTTTTTTTTCCAATATACATTCTAAAAAGAATTTTCACTACAGTCTCACATATTTCATTATACAGCAAACTTGTATCTAACTTTAGTAAACAAAGCAGCTTTTATCGTAAAAGAGGGAAGCAGCAGAAAATCATCATTTATAAATTAAAAACTTTTCTGCTTTTAAACGATGCATGCATGGAGTTAGTTGAGCCAAAGTATTTAGTGGATGGTGGAAAAGATTATGAAATTAAAAAATTCTTTCTGTCTCTTTTTCATGTGCTGCTGCTGCATACTCTTTTACTCTGTCTGATGTTCAGAATGTAATACATTTTACGTTATTATGTAATATCCAGCTTGTACATTTATTATACAAAAAAGCAGCCAAAGGTAGAAGAGAAATTGAGTCTATCATAAACGAGCATTTTATTATGAAAGGGATTTTTTTTGCTTTTTGCGGATTGTACTGTTGTTGCTTCCTATTATTAAAGCAAAGGTTGTCGCTCTCTCTTTTGCTGTCTTTTAGAATTTTTCTATTTCAACAACGACCCACTTTATATGTTCTAATATAAAACTAAATGAGTTTACATACCTATTGTACATGAGAACATCTGGCTTCCACAATCGATGTGGCGGTATCCTCAAATCCTTTACACCGCCAAAATCGCTTGCATTCCATCTTAAATTCATATCATTCCACTCCTATGAAAAAATATACAATTGCGTTATTTTTGAAAGCTTTTAAGTAATTTATAAAGTGCGATTAAATACAAACTTTTCGTTAAGGTTTTTAACATTAATGAAAAGTCAATATTTATTAGAATATTCTATTATTTCGTCATTTATGTGTTTGTGTCATATCAAGATATGATTCAAAGTACAATTATAATATTTTAGTAGATTAATAATTAATTTGTCGTTAATTCTACATTTGAAAGGGATGAGAAATTATGAAAATGTAAACATAATAGAAAAAGTTTTGCTTGCTGTGAGCAAATGAGTGTGTATTTGTTATAAGTTGAATGTTTACATTGATCCTCATGTTAATTAATAAAATACAGCTTCACATTCCTTCCTACTGAAAGGATTTTAAACTCTTTCACTATTCTCTATGTATTTCAATGTTGTTTCTTTTTGCCAAAAATGTATTTGTGATATTTTATAATAAGCTTAATTTTATTATTTAGAAAGAATGAAAATTGTTTGTAGATGCATAAAATTTAAAATGCTAATTATCTCAAACATTTGCCAAAAATTCTAAGCTTCAAGTTTAAAATTTACAGCATTTATTGCAAAATAATGACTAAAGTCTATCAACCGCAGTCAAAATGTTGCTTCTTAAACGCTAATTAGATGCAGAAACTTCATTAAAGTTTCATGAATAACAGAAACCAATAAGCTTTATTCTCCAGCTGACATTAATTAGTGTCGGGAAACTTCATAATCTTACTCATTCCACAAAGCTTTTCTTTCAATATGTTTACATTATTAACTCTAAATTTTTGTGAATAAATTTCATCAATATTAATCCAGTTACAAAGCTTATAATCCTTTTACATCTTGTTATCTCTCTCACGCTCCAAAAATATTCTTTAATGATAATTATCTAAAATTGCTATAACAGAAAAAATACCCGCAGCAATCTCATTTCTTCTAAGATAAGGCAAAAAATAAACTTTATATCATTTCATTACAAGCTCAGTTTACTTTCTAGCTTGTCCAAAAAGACGATCTTTTTTCTTTCAATTATAACTCAATAAATATTCTTGTTAATTTGAGCAGTAAATTATATAAATGATATTAACGGAAAATTAATGAAAAAATGAGTTCGAGAAGGAAACTTATTATACTACAATTATTCGTGTTTTGTAAAAAAAAAAAGCTGAGCTTTGCTGTAAATGACGGAGGGATTGTGAGATGATTATAAATTAGAATATATGTAGTATTTACTATAAATTTCTTTAGGGATTTTGTGCAGACATCATGTAATGAAAACACAAAATAGTTGAGTTGATTTTGTTTATTATGTTAATTAACATTTTTATATCTGAATAAAATTGTAAATTTTTAGTAATTTTATTAAAGCAAAAATCAATACTTACCAACTTAAGCCATATATTTGTGATAAGCAATTGATTTTTTTCATCCTAAAATGATATAAACATTGATAAATGAGCAAAGTCTAAAACTATTGCGGTATTATTTGGATTAAATGTGATTTGAGCATATACACACACGATTGTGTATCATAAAAAAGGGAATCATATGAAATAATGTTGAAATAATTTTCTTATGGTCTCTCCCTTTTCTCTCATAGGTCATATTTATGGAATAGCTAAAATATGGAGCGCACTTTCCTTTTCTCATTCTCAATATTCCCACGCTTCATTTCCTTTCAACATAAAATTCCAATTATCATACGGATCTGTTGTTTCTTCCTTTTACCCAAGTATCTCCCTAAAATCTATGCGGCAAAACATACAAATATAGCAGTAACATCATCTAGAGTTAGCAATAAATTATATCGAAATAGAGAGAAGCTAGTCAAAAGGGCACAGCGTAGAAAAGCCTATAAAACATGAAATTTCATCCTTTCATACTCAATTGATTATGACAAAAGTTTTGTATCCCTTGTGAGATAAGACTTTCGCAGTCCGAAATTGAGTGGATGGAGACAAAGCAAAAACCACACACAGACACATATATATGGCCATATATATTAGCAATTCAATCTCTAATGCTCTATCATATATTTATTTTATGCTCATTCACTAGCCATAAACACAAGGCTCATTTTTCATTGCTCTATGCCTTAAATCTCTTCCTTTACTTTTCACATGTAGTGATAAATTTGTACAAGTGATGCGGCGAAAGAGCTTTACTGCTACGGTCAAAAATGCATTAAAAGTTTATTCCTTCTACTTATAAATTATAAATACAGCTATATGTACTTATTTATGTCATAAAAGCAGCATTAATGTATTTTAACAAATTATTATAAGAATATAAATGTCGAATTTACAACTTTTTCTCAAATTTCATATTCAAAAAAGAAAGAGTGACTGACAAATACACAAAAATATGCATAACACTCACTCATAAATGTTATGCAAACATTTTATAACCACACAGATTTAGATTTAGATTATGTCAGTTTAGTTTTTATGATTTTCTCTTTTTATATATACAGGAGAAAGGAAATTTTCTTTTTTATATTCTCCTGTATAACTTCATCATTGAGTTTAATAAAAAAAAGAGAAGCAACAAAAGTTTTTTTCTTTCTGTGCATTCATTATTCTGTTACAAGAAGAAAGTGAATATGTCTATTTGTAAAATCAGTATGAAGCTTCAAAAATTCATGTTTTTATGAATAAATTTTAAATCTAAAGTGAAAATTTTATAAAAAAAAAGAATTTTAATTTGTAACGGTTAGTACCCAGTGAGAAATTTAGTCTGGAATTTTTTAATATTTCCCCCGATCCGGACTAAATGTAGTCCGGCGGCCGTCCTATCCGGCCTAATTTTCATATAAAAAAACTAACTTTTTCCGAAATTTTCACATTTTTTCTAATATCCGGACTCCGGCCGCCGTCCTTCACCAAGTCCGGCCACCGGACTAAAAAATATTAAAAAAATTTTTTTAATTTTTTTCTGAAATTTTTTTGTCCGGCGGCCGGACTTCATGAAGGACGGCGGACGGACTATAATTTTAGTCCGGCCGCCGGACTCCAGCTAAAAAAAATTTTTCTCACTGGGTAATAATTAAATTTGATATCAAATTAAGCGTCAAGGAAGGAAAAATAATTCTGAGTTTTCGCTATTTTTGTCAACTTCGGTAAAGAAAGTTTTTGTAAACAAAATTTTATTTAATGACAATAAAATAAAAATGTTCAGCTCTTATATTGCTAGAGAATAATATGAAGTCAAAGAAGTGTTTTCAATATATCTAAAAGTCAAAATTTTGAAAAAACTGAATTTAAATTTTTAGTTCGTAAGTCTTATCGCTTCTTTCGTTATTTATTTTTTTTTTCATTTTTCATCAGAGTTATTTTTCTCTAGAGATCAAATTAAAGATCAAAAGATTATTTTTTTAAAAAAAATATATAATCAAATTTATTGAAAGTTTTATGTATGTTTACCAAAAAATTAAAAATATTTAATACGCAGCTTATACGGAGATAAGTAATTTAATTAGACGATGATAAAAATTTTCCCGTGAGTAAATTTTTAAAATGTAAAATATTTTCTTTGAGTATTCATTCCCCAAAAGAACTTATTTGTTTCTTCATATTCAGTAACAAGCCCTTCAATATTCAGATATTCGTATCACTTTATTCACCCTCTATTCTTTTCTTTTTGCTCTAACAAATTCCTTTCAATTTCAATCCTTTTTTCTATATAGGAAGACTACTTATGGGTTTAAGATTACGATGTCGTTATACTCTCTACTGTTGTATGTATATTTTCACTCTTACTCTATGAAAAACATACAGAAGAAGATATTTGTTTTATGTATATATTTATGGTAAATAAGGAGATGCCAGGTTCAAAAATGAATTTCAAAAGCGCGAAGGAAGGGAAATTGTGCAATAAATTTTCTCACGCAATTTGTATGCATGAGCTTCTAAGTGAAAGAGAGTTTGTTGTTTGCACCACGCGTTTAAATGTCTTTTAAATCCTTATGCTGTGTTGGATATCATGTTCATTCATCTGACGGTAAAATGAAAAGTAAAAGAGAGATTCGGCATGTAATATATACGATAATTTTAGACTCTCTCTCTCTCTTTGCCTTTGCCATGAGGTCGTAATGTTGATGGCTTTCGCTTACATTTATTTTTATAGGGTTGAAAATTGAATTGGATTTTAATTTACCTTTTTAACGTACTTTCTTTTCCTATGTGGAGGCTTGTGTCAACATATAAAATTTTATTTAATGAATTTTCTAATGGGCTTTGAGTTTATGTTTTTTGCTTCTGCTTGTTTTATAGATTTGAGTTATAGAGCTTGATAAGCTGATTAGTGTGAAAGTATAAAGAATTCTCTTTTTAATGAAATTTATTTCGTTTTTATTATTGTGATTCTGAGACTAATTTAAAGTTTTATATTCACTATCGTCTTTTTTTTCTAAGATAAAAAGTTTTTTTTGTAATCAATTTTTTTCCTTTTAACTCTTTCATGTACAGACAAAAATTTTATTTTTCTTCTTTCGATTTATTTATTGAAATGTTGACAACAATATCTTACTTTCAATGCCATTGCCCTTTCTCATTGAAAATGAGGCATAATCTTTTAAGAGTGCACTTGAGAGGGATATTAAATTCTTAAGATAAAATTTTTGAATTTCGGTAAATTTTTATTAAGCAAGGTCGAAGTTATTGAACTTTTGAGTTGTTTGAGTAATTAGTTAAACGGGATTTTTGACCTTAGAAAAAATTAAATTTTAGTTACTAATAAGTAATTAGCTCAATGTTTTTTAAAATTTTCCATTCTCAGCTAGTGAACCATGGTAACAAAGTGGTTCAATTTCCAATTATTCAGCTTCACTAAATTTCTTATTAAAATCTCGTTTAGGTCAGCAACACTGTTAGAAGAATTTAAATTGAAAGTTTTGACATTTAATTTTAATTTCATGAGCTGAATTGAATTTCAATAGCTTTTTTAATCAATTTACTTTTCAAAAAAGAAGAAAATGTCTTTTCCAATTTAAATTTTTCTACAATTAACTTAAAATCAACAAAGTCTTTTCAACCTACACTTCTTCGCTTTGTTTGCTTGAAAACAAACTTTTCAGTAACAATGAAAATTTTAAAGCGACGATAAAATTAGCCCGTAATCTTTGCTAAATCTATTTAATATTTAAAACCCCATTTATTTTAAGCATTTAGAGAAGTTTAAAAGAGCTTTATGAAAGAACGCAAAAAAATTAGTAATTTGGGAAGAAATTTCATGACAGAAATAAATTTATCTAACTGTATCCAATAATTCATCCCTTCATAGTAATAACAAAATTGAATGATTGAATTTTCCACTTCATCGCCAGTGAATAGTGTTCGCATCAAAATAATTTTTCTGGCCTTACGCTCACACAAAGGGAAATCTATATACGAATGCTTTACAGTTGGATGATTTACAGCACTTATTGATCATTCATATCGCGCGCCTCAAAATTTTATTCAGTTCAGCACACTCGTGGGATGCATAAAAATAGATTTTCTTTTTTTCAGTAACTAAGCGTGACAAACACATTATATAATCCAAAAACTTTAATTATAAAAAACTTTCATAACACTTAATTGATTCTGATATGACAATGACAGGGTAAAGACTCATTAAAATGTAATATCAACTAATGAGTTGTATAATATGTGTTGAGATAGGAAACATGCAAAACTTTTCTCATTAACTTTAATGTTTTCAAATTCTAAAGAATTCTAAAGAATTTGAAACAATAAACTTTTAGTGTGAAAATGTTAATTAAGTTTAACATTAAAAAAAAACACACATGCCAGCACTTATTGATTGATCGTTTATTTTCCCGAAAGACAAATCAAAATAGATGAGAAACAGAAAGAGTCAATCCCTTTTTCGACTTCTTTCGCTTGACATGTGTGTATATAAACACAAATTTTTCCCACTAGATTGTAAGTGATTCAATTCATTTTATCCAATCAATATTGACACAAAGAGACTACAAGAGAAAGATCATGAATCATACAATGAAAATATCGATTGTGGCAGACTCATACAATAAAATTTGATTGATCCATAACGAATTGAAATTCGGTTTTTACAAATCAAAAGAAATCGGAACTCAATTTTGCTTTAATTGGATTGTTTTTATGTGTTTTGATATTGGGATAAGAATTTTTATCTTTTATTTTTGTTTTTTGTTGAAGATTTGAGGAAATTTCATGTGTCGTATATCAAAAAAGAATGTTTTAGTGTTGATGAATGGATAATAAATAAATATGAAATTTTGTTAAACACGATGATAAGTTTCAGTAATTAAATTTTTAATTGAATTTGTTTAAAAATTAATTTTTTTATTTTTGTTTTGACATAGTTTTCAAGTTTAATTGAAAAAATATTTTTAATAAAACTTTCTTCCGTTGTTGTTGAAAAATCAAAATAATTAATTGAAAATAAATTTTAAGCGAATAGTTTTTCAAAAAAAAATCTCTAATAAATAAAAGTTACAAAAATGAAACATATCTGCAGCTTCTTATTCAAAATTTTACATAATTTATGAAGAACTTGAAAAATTCTTTGAATTTTCATTAAAATAATGTTTTATAAAGAAAACTATGTAAAAAGTAAATAACAATATCCCATTACATTATTAAAATGAAACTTGTTGTGGGCTTTCATAAACTTTAAAAATCATTTCAAACCTAAATTTTGCTGACGTCTTTTCGTAACTTTTTGATTTTTCATTCAGTGAATAGGTTTTGCTGATTTTCTGTTTCTAAAGTTATATCCCTTCTCTAAAACTTTACTTATTTAAAACAAATTCCAATTTCTTCTTTGTATACAAATATTTATGTCAACCCAATTAAGAAAGCATGCTTACAAATTCTCAATTCTTTTAAATAATTGAAACACTTCAAGCATTTTTTATCCTAAAATTCTGTCTCTCTAAAAGTCAGTCCTTTCTTGAATAATTCACTCAGAAACAGTCAACAGTCATCAAATTCAGTAAATAGTGGAGAAAATTTCAACTCATTCTCAAAGCTAAATTACTTATTCTACATTGAATAGCAAAGAGGCAAAACAAACAAAAGTTCCGTTCCAATAAACATTTAATGAAGCAATGAAGCAGTTGCAATCGCACTTTGACATCAGCAAAAACTTTCATAAGTGTGTATGAGTTTCCCTCTTTTTCTGCCCAAATGTTTTCCCAAAAATGTCTTTTTTCCTTCAAAAAAGTGTTTTCTATTTTTGTGTGTTATTCGATTGATCAAAAATTTATATATGATATCCAGTAGTGGTAAAGAAAAGGCAGCAAGTTTGACAAAAGCTACATACAGACAATTTCACGTTTTGATGTAATAAAAGAAGAAGAAGAAGTTTTATCCATATTGTATGATAAAAGTAATAGAGAGAAAGTGACTGAACAGCATGAAGCTGTTGATACTTTTGTCCTTTATTCTCTTCTTTAGATAAATACCAGAGGGAAATAAGTCTGTAACATTAATTTTTAATATGATGAGACTAATGAGAAATTATAAATCTCAATTTGAAATACGTGACATAATTCGTACTTGAAAAGCTTCTAAGTAATCAATAAAATATTATTTTGAGTGAGAGAAGTCCTAATTAATTTGCAAGTTTGAATTTCAGTTATTTCTATTCGTATAAAGCCTTATAGGGTAAACGTTCCTAATTTTTGATTGCTTTTCGTAAAAATAAAATAAAACACAAATATTTTTCTAACTACTCAATTGATTTCTATTCTGATTAAAGATTTAAATGTAGAATTTCGGCATCTTTCATTTAGTTCATAGCTAGCGACTCACGGATAAATGGTTTTATCACAATTCAACAACTTTTAACCGTCTTAATTTTTGGGCTATCAATCCTAATTTTTGGCGTATTTTCTTCCTAATTTTTGGTTTATTTGTTTACATTTTAAATCCATCAAAAATTCTCTTTAAACACAATATAGACGTAATATTTCTTTATTTTATTGCTTACT
>JACWBX010000761.1:627-16575 GCA_014622435.1 Polypedilum pembai
AACGATAATTAAATTTTTTAGACCGGTAATTACATTCCACAAACAAAATGAAATTGTGATAAATTAAATTGACGTGTAGTGATAAACAGTGTTTTAAATGAAAGGTCTCGAAATTCTACATACAAAAAATTCAATCCGAATTGAAATCGAACAAGTGATAAGTGTGAAAATTCAATTTGATTATAAAATTTCTGAATTAGACCGATAATTATATGCTTTTACCCTACATCTCAAATCTTTTTAAAATGAAATTTAACGGTAAAAGTGTAGTATGGGAAGTGTGCTTGATTGTAATCAAATTTCTCAGTTTACTCATTTGCATACACAAAATAGCAACAGTGCTAATGTATGTCTCTATCATCCTATTTGCATCTCCTTTCATTTATGATGTTTTGCCGTCTCTTGTGAGTTGAAAAGACATCGCAGCGTTGCAAGCGTGAAAAATTTCCATTCTTTAAATGATTCTCGAATTAACAGCATCAAAAGAAGATTTTCTGTTGCACGCTCAGGACATGAAAGAATGAAAGACTGTAGTGACTGAGCGAAAAAGAAAAAAAAAGTTTCAACAAAGACACATTAAAACTTTTTAATGTCTATTGCAATGAAAAGAGATTTTTTGTGTTGTTTCATGTGAATACTATATTATGCTTTATTGCTATAATTGTCTACTGTAACTTACATGAACATAATTTTTCATACACACTAGACTGAAAAAAAATTCTTTTTACTTTGAGAGCTATAGATTCACTATAAGCTTATTCATTTATTTTTTCTATGTGAGAAAATAAATAACATAAAAAAATTATTGTGCGAAAATGCTAATGGAAACTTTTCATAATATATTATTTTTCAACCTAGCTAAGAATTGTGCATAAATTTATATGCAAACTTAGAGAGAAAATCTTTAGGGATGTGAGAGCACAAGTCAGCATTTTTGATAGACAATCAAAATTAACATTTAAATTTCTCTTCAGAATGTATATTCTGTATGAAACTTTTCCAATTCTTCATTAGAAACAATGACAATTTTACTCAAAATTTTGGCATCGAGAGACAGATATTGATTGCATAAAACTTTAATGAAAATTTTGTTTCTGTTTTTGTAAAAGTAAAATTTCAAAAATTGACATTATATTTACCTGTAAAGCGTAGGGCGCTTTATTTGACTGTTTCAGTTTGATGCGTATTTCAAGGATTAATAGCTCTATAAATTCACATGAAATATATTATACCAGCTCTGATAAATAGAAACGAAGTATGTTTTAAAAATGTTACTCTTACTAAATTTTGTTTTAACATAAAATGTTTTAAAGTAAAAGTAAATTAAGGTATTTTAATAGCGATATAGACTGGAAATTTTAGTTAACTTTAGTTAACAGCGCAATACATAACCCTTAGTATTTTGTTTAAAAAATTTTAAGAGCTTGGTTTTAAAGGAAATTTTTTTTGAAACTTTAAAAACCATAAGGTTTAGTTCCTTTATAAGATCCAGCTCTTAGAATCAAGGGAAGATAGTAAACGAAAAAAGTTTGGTTACATTTTTCAATTTTTTTAAATTTGTTTCTTAATTTCAAAATTTGTGATTTATCGAGTTTAGTAATCAATATTTTCATTTAAATTCCTTATTCTTACTTATATTCTTTTACATACATTTACAATTTCATTATAATTCTCTTTATTTCAACTTAAATCAACTAAAGCAAAAGCGATGAATATAAATATCACAAACTTTTGCATAACTTTTTCCAAGTCATCATCTTCATTGCTTTTTGTTGTTGTTTTATATTACAAAGGGAAAATGAGTATCTGAAATTAATTTAATTATTCTCTATAAAGAAGAAGAAGAAGAAGTAAATTATGTTTTAGTGCAAATATTTAGATTAGAAGTATTATTGTAATATTCTTCTTTGTGCGTGTGAATGTGTGATTTATTCTGAGAGAGATTCATTTAATTAAACATTTTTTGTTAGTTGTTAATTAATATTTGATTTTTATTTATGTCTCATTTCAGGGGGTTTGGTTTCATCACTTTTGCAGATCCATCTAGCGTAGACAAAGTCTTATCACACGGTACACATGAATTAGATGGTAAAAAGGTGAGTCATTGATTTTTTTTTCGCTCGATTACTAAAAACAATGAACATAATTTTATGACATTCGATAATGTTTTATATTGAAAAAAAAAGCACAAATATTGCTTACATACAATCACATACGCAAGTCGCACTTACAAGGCTATCTCTGTTTGTTTCCATAAAAAATGCAAATAAAATTTTTATGGCTCTTTCTCTGCCTCAATATTATTCAATATAAATGTCTTTTTTGTGAAAGAACCATAGAATATGATATGCTATAGGAGTAGGTAAAAATCCTTGGAAAGTAATGATAAAAATATGGCGGTTATTTTTTTAAATCAAATTTTTAAACTTTTTCAAAAATATTTTGGGCCTTTTAAAAATTTTGTCATTTTAATTGAATTCTTGATCTCAATTAATTTATCTATATGTTACTCATTCATAAAAAAATAAACAACTTTTGAAAGGTTAAACTCAAATTATAAACAGAAAGCTTTTTGAATCATTTTTAAATAGCTTTCTAAGCTCTTTTATTGAGATTTAAATAAAGTAATGAGAAGTAAACTACTTTTGAAAAATTTCAAATAGTTCAAATTAACGATGATTTTTTATGTTTGCTCCTTAAAGGTAATTGAATGAAAACAAAAAAAAGTTTGGAAGATAGGCAACACATATAAAAATCATAAATTGAAAATATCTTTTTGTCACTGATCGAGAGAGAGAGAGAAAGAGAAATATAAAAAAGTTTTTTTTTATTTAAAAGAAATTAAAAAGGAGAAAAGAACGATTTTTGTTTGAAAGCATTAAATCACAATGTAGGAAACGAAAGAAAAAGTGTGTGTTTGTATATTTATTTGAGTAAGCAAGGACAACAAGCAGCAATCTTTTAAGTATGAAATGTAACACATGCAGATCATATACATATAAGATAGATATTCTTCATGCATAAATGTATATATGGTTATCATAAAAACAGTAAACTCTGCTAGTCTCAGCTCATTCATTGAAGAAAGAAAAGGAGACATGTTGTAGATAGATAGATGGACGAATAGATAGAAATATGTGTTATTATGTGGCATATTATGCTCAATTTTTTGCGGAAAATTTTCCATACAATAACAACACACATATCATAGCATAGTATCAGAGTATCTTACGATAAACATCAAAAGTATTTCCTTATTACATGCATGTATTTGTGTGTGGACTTGTTCTCCTTTTAGTTCCGTAAACGTAACCATTTTCAAGAATTGCTGACTTTTGCATAAATGGATTTCAATAAACAAGATTATTTATTGTGTATGATGAAGTTTCTGGCCAATACAGACAGCCTGATACAGGACAATAACATTTTATAACATTACCAACTGAATGTGTGCTCAGTTAATATTTTAGGATGGGTCTAGTAGTCTGCAATACGCACACACATACATATTTATGAACACTTCTTTTATTGATTTCTTTCCTTTATTCTTTCCATTACAGATTGATCCAAAAGTCGCATTTCCGAGACGAGCACATCCAAAAGTAAGTAGAACAATTCATTTTAGTCCATCTTTTATGTATAAAGTTTTTGTCCTTTTTCAAATAAGACTGTGAAGATTTTTTAGTATAATTTTTAATCACAAAAAAAAATTCAAAAAAATAAATTCGACAAAATTAAAGGTTTTTTAGAAATAAAAATATATTTCAAAGATCAAAATTTAATATTTAATACTGTTCTTTAAAAAACATGAAGTTAGGTATTAATAAAAATTTTATGTCAAGTTTTGAATTGAAAAGGAATTAAATCAAAAATTTAATACAAATATACTGTATGATGAATTTATTTTACACAAAAGTGAAAAGGATTCATGAATTATATTTCAAATTTGAGTTTCTTAACCTTATTTATTTTCTATTAGCATTTTCGCTATTCAGATCGAACCAAAAGTTTAACTCTGTTTTGAATAAAAAGGGTTTATGCTTCTATGAAGTGATAAGAGATAAGATTCGAAAGAGATGTTGAATAAAATGAGAAAAGTTTGAAGAGAAATGAAGATGAAACTTTTTTCTCGTATTATTAAAATTATCTTCTCTCTCTTTTTGGATGATGCAGGTTTGCACGAGTTGCTTTAATTTGACAACGTTTTGTCACAAGTAAAAAACTTTTCTTTTTCTGAATGCAATCAAATGTAAATCTTGAGTTGATTTTAAGAAGGGAAGAAAATTCAATTTTTCATTTTCTACCTTTAACAAACAGTCGAATGTATGCATGAATGTTGAAAACTATAAGATAATGAAATGAATGATTCAAAAGGTAGCAACGGTGAAGAAAAAATTAAATCTTTTGTAATCTTCTTTCGTTTCATTCTACAGTTCAAATATCCATTTTATTCTTATCACTTGTGTCCATGTGAATGAATTATTTTTTATAGTAAAATCTCTGCTACTATTCTGTTCTCCTTTTTTTGTTCATTCAACAAACGATGAGAAAGAGTTGTGAGTTTAACTTCTTTTGTTGATCATATTAGTTTTCTTCCTAAAAAGATTTACAACAGCTCTATTTGAATAGTTGAGAGAAAATTTTTTTTTTTGAAGCAACTTTTACGTAGCATAAAAAGTCATATATGCAACAAATAATAACAAAAAAAAGTTTGCAACAGAAGATTGAGATGCACTAGAATAAGTAAAAATTTTTTTTCTAAAATCATTGAAATAGAAGGAAGAAAAATTAAAATTAAAAAGTTCCGTAAAAACTTCTCTTTTGTCAAAAACAATTCTTGTAGAAAAAAATTTTTGATGCAACTACTTTTGTTTCCTTTAAGTCTGAAAGAGTTTATATTTTGTAAAAAAATTAATAATTTTTAGGATGCAGGGGAATGTAAAATACCATTTGCTATTTAAAAAACTTTTAAATGTGTTCCAAAATTAAAATTTGTTTGACCACGTTCAAAAATAAAATTTAATACAAAACAAAATTTTTAAAACGCGTTTATTAATTTTGAAAATTTAAATTAAAAAAGTTTTTTTGAAGCATCGAAATTCACATAAATGAAATTAATTTTTTTTGACAAAAATTAAATTGAACAATATGAATTGTTTGTTAAGTGGATCAATGATATGTTTATGTAAGCAAAAGAATTTCAATTTTTGAATTCAAAAGTTTTTTCTTTCTTCCGCCTTTCGTGCTTGTGTGTGCATAAGATTATGGCAATAGCAGCAATCTATCCATCTATATCTTTCTTATTGGCTTCCTCTTACTGCTTAGCACAAGCAGAAAAAGGTAAAAAGACAAAAAGTTGCTCAGCATACATATAAAAATAAGAAAAAGCAGCAAAAATTCCTTTTTCATTTCATTTCTCTTGTTATTTCAATATTCAGCATTAAAATGGATGATATAATGTCGAGGATAATTCGCTTTTTGCTTGGAAAAATTTATTATTGGATTTTCGTGTTTTCAATTGCTCGCTCTGCTCCGTCTATTTTCCAAAAATGTCTCTTCTCGTTCGTTCTCGCTTTTTTGCTTATTTAGTCGATTTTGATTTTTTTTCTTTTTAACTGAGAATTTCTTACGACGACAATTTTCCCTTCAATAATCTATCTATACATTATTATCAGATTTATTAAAAACATAAAAATTTTTGTTTTTTGATGATGACTTAATGCTTTTTCTTCCCAATTTCATTCCTTTATTGATGGTTTTCGTAACTTTAGTAATTAAAAGATTTTTACCAATATTAAAATTTTAAATTCAATTGCTTTAACATTTACATATTTCATATTTTTTCATAAAAAAGGACAACTGCATCTATGAAATTTTTTAACATATGTAACTACTGATCTTTTGAGTCATCTTCCCATTTGAATTATATCTTCTTCTGAATTTCGAAATTTTAAATTATATTTTTAAAAGTCAGTTTTACGACAAAATTATTTTACTCAAAGTTTAAAATGGAATTTCCTGATTCAAACTAAAATTTGTAAACTCATAAACATATTGAATATTAAGAAAAATCATTTATTTAACTAAAAAACATTGATTTAGATCCCACATTATTATTTTTAATAATATGCACTATAGGTGTATATGTTTTGTTAAAGGTTAACAAAAACATTAAAAACAACATAAAAAATCAGCTTTAAGCTGTGATCAATTATGGCCAAAAAACAGCTGATTTTGCTCTTGCTGTTAACAGCAATCAAAAACCCTAAACTGCTTTGATTAAAAAATTCAAAAATCTTTATTTCTTCAATATTCAATGTCATATTTTAAAGTTAGATAAATAAAATTAAGAAAGAATTTCGAGAAATATTATTCTATGAAAGAAAAAAATTGAGATGGAAAAAAGGCATCAATATACGAAAAACGTATATAATTCTGAGAAGGACTTTTATGAATATTCTGACAAGTATTTGATATGACAGTTGAAAGTTTTTTAAGTTAAATCAAGGTAAAGAAAAATCAGTTTTAGTTAAATAATAAATTATTCAAGTGGTCAAGTTTGAATTTACAAAAGATTTTTTTAATGTATCAAATTGATTTATCATTAAAAGATTACTGATGCTATTTAAAAAAACAAATGAAAGAAAAAAAAAATTTCCATTCCCTTTTTTATATACATAAAAAAAGAGAAGATAAAAAATTGTGTATATAAATTGAACAATGAGGAGTAAAGTGAACATTAAGGCAGAGTAGGAGGAAGAATAACTGAATTATCCCTTTAAATAAATCATAGGCAAATAAACAAACTGAGAAAAAAAAACTTTTTCCATCCATTTCTCCTTCTCTCTCTCTCTCTATCTGCTACTGCTGCTTTTCACAATAATACCGAATATATCAAATGGAATGAAAAATAGAAAAATAAGAAGAAGAGAAAAAAAATCTTCGCTGTCTTCTATTTCTCTTCCCATAAGTCACGTGGAAAAATGTTATCGCGCGTGCGATGAGACACGAGGTAAAGTGAGCTTTTTTAGTATGAAATTATGATGATGATATTGCTGCTGCATGCAGCTACAAAACAAAAGCAATAAAGTCTCATCATGAAAGTGCCGCATGCACATGTGTCGATCGAGCAAGCTTTTTTTTGACGATGACAAAGAAGAAGAAGAATTTTTCCCCAATCGAAAATGAACTTTTTCATTTCGAAACTCACCACATGCACGAAGTTTGGATTGGAACAGGAGTTGTATGGTGAGCATGTCGAGTGCATGACATTTGGGGATATTTTGCCTCGTGTTTCTCAAGTACGGGATATTTTTCCCCTATAAGAGACGAGCATGAGATTGTTCGAGGAAGTGAACACGAGTGTGCGCAACCGATACTATAAAGAGCACCAACACACCACACAGTGCGACGAGTTAATAGAAAGAGGCAATTTCAACTTGAACGTAGACTCGCCCGGAACGACAGTTTAGTGTATTGCTTAGCATTCGCTGTTTAGCGCTTAACGAGTCGAGTTTGCACTGATTTACCGTCCTAGAGGTTACAAAAAATAAGAAAAAGTTAGAGAAAGAAGTTAAAGTCACACAAATATTAGAAAAATTTTACACACGCAAATTTCTCACTCTTTCTCGAAAAAATTTTAGTGAAAAATAGAGCAAAACATCTAAACAAATTTTTTTGTTGATTTTAGTCAAAAATTTGCAATCACAAACCACAAGAGAAAGAGCCAAGGCGAAAATTATAATTTTCAGCCAATTTTACTCCAATTTAAACAAAACTTGATCAACTTTTTTCTTTCTCTATCGCGATACAGTTACCTTTCCGCGTGTGAAGAAATAATCAAAGTGTAAAATCTTCCGGTTGAAACAAAAAAAGAAAAATAACAATTTCGGTATTAAAGTGAAATTTGTCTTTGTAGTAAATGTTCATGTTATTTTACAAAACACATTTCGTGTGTTAAATATTGGCAAAAGTTTCACGTTCTAGAAGACAGCAAGAAAAATTTGTTTTCACGATAAATTTAGAAAAAGTTGATTTTTATTGAAAAAAAATTGTCAAACTTTAGATAAGACTTGAATATTGACTTTTGTGATTTATAAAAAAAATTCATGATTCAAAATTAAACTTTAATAAAAAATCAATAAATTTTGAACTTTAATAACAAGACTTGGACTTAGAAAAAAATATAAAAATTTTGCAATAATAAAAATAACTTTCGCGGTTAAAGTGAAGAATTTCTTTAAAGGGAAAGAAAGAAAGAAAAAAATTAAAGTAACAAAGAAAAGAAAATTGTTTTAATTTGAATGAAAAATTAAATTTTCCCGTCTCTCACTTTTCTTTCTCTAACAACGTAGTGAAAGAAAGAAAAAGTTTTTGTGTTGTTGAACGAGACAAGAAGAAGTGTTAAAAATTATTTTAAAGTAGAAAAGCGAGAAAAATTCTCATTCATCAAGTTTTCAAGTGTTTGAAGCACATACACACGAGACACACAAAAAAGGGTAAAGAAAAATTTAAAGAGAGACAAAAAAAGGAAGAATTTTCCCGTCCACAATTAAGGAACTAAATCCATTACAAACTATTAGCAAAGTCATCGTAAGTATTTTTTTCCCAAGCATCCTTTAAGCAATTAAATTAAGCACCGAAGAGAGTTTTCAAATTAAATTTTGTTTTTTCTTATGTGTGTACTACATACTACATTGTATGTGCTGAATGTCTGAAAGGAGGAAAAATTATATTGCCAAAAAATGAGTGCTTACTCTTACGGCTTGGGGATTTAGGAATGTTAAACATAAAAATAAACAAGCTTTTATCGTTGTTCATACAATTCTGCTACTGTGCTGCTCGCTTCCTCATTCACTCGAACTTCAATCTCTCATCTCAATCCTCGTCGTCATACCATATCGAGAGTGAGAGAGGGGTCTCATAAAAAAATGCTTTAAATTTATCTTCTCGTTTTTTTTCTCTCTCACTCTAATGCGAATGTGTGTTGTGCGGCTCGATTTTCATTGCATCCTACAATGTTATGTATTTTTATTTTATTTTATTCTTCTCCTCATCATCTTACCATAAATATGTATTTGATGAGAAAAAAGTGAGTGTTTATATTTCCAAAGGTTCATGGCACAAAATATATTTATACACACCCAGACATACTAGGGAAAAAAGATTGTCTTTAAATTGACATTAAAAATATTAAATTTTTTTCTCTCTCCTGCTCGTTTATTTGTTGTAGCGAGAGTTGTAGATTTTTTATATATATACAAAAATTTTCTCGTACTTTGAGAGTGTTTTCTTTACTTTAATATTGTGATGAAGAATCTTTTCAATTCATTTTTGATTTTAAATGTTTACACTTAAATAAATCATTGAAACTTTTGAAACAAAAAAGTAAAGTATCCATCAAAAATTTTGACTTAAGACTTGCACTAGTTTAATTTTTGAAATTTTTTAAAAATTTTTGTTATTTTTGATCGTTTTAAAAACAGTCAAATTTTGAAAGCTTTTTAAATATATTAAATTTTGTGAAAACTTGTGATTTTTAAAAGTTTTATGGAAAAATTTTGTAGAATCTGTTAATTTTGCTAAATCAAAAATAATTTAATTTTATAAAACTTTAATATGCTAGATATTTATCCTCACTCGTACTAAAGAAATCAATGTACCGTAGTATTTCAAGAGTAAACTTTTTTTATAAATTACACACTCGTAAAAACATAGAAATTTTTTTTACCAACCTCCTCCTGCCCAATATGTATGTGCTTAAAAACCCATCTTTTAAATATATCAAGTAGAAAAGGGCACAATGAGTTCTGCTCTCTGTTTTTGTTTTTTCTTTATTTTCTGTCGAGAATGAGAAGGAAAAGTGGAAAACTAACAACTGGCCCTAAGATTATCGATTTTCCCAAGAGTTTATTTTTTTTCCTTTTCTACATTTTATTTACGTAGTTTTCAATACAAAAGCAATTATGGACACCAATACTATTACATGCTATCACACAACAAATTCTTTCCTTCTGCTGCTACTCCACTGACTTCTGGTATGTGTATATTTTGATGATGGGAAAGAAGGCAAGTCAAAGAAGGTTTTTCTCTCTTCACTCCTTCCTTCCTTCCTTTGCCTGCTCTTTCTTTCTCTATTTTTTCAATATAATGATGATGATGATGGCTGATGGTTAAGAACAGCAATTCGAGAAGTTCCTCTTTAATTTTATACACATACATACATACATACTCAACAATGGAATGAAGAAATTGTGAAGAGAGAGAAAATTTTCTTTCTTTTTTTCAAGTGCGGGTAGATTTATTTCATCAGTTGAAATGAAAAATTTTCACCAATCTATTTAAGTCGGTAGATATGGAGCGAGCAAGATAGAGAAAAAAAAATGTAGCATTGTGTGTGTATTAAGGCAAGCAGGAAGCAGTTTGAGGAATGCGAAAGGAAAGCACAAGAAAGTATCAGATTTAGCATTTGAGTTGATTGAGTGAATGAATGACTGACTTTTCTTGGGTCGGTGTGCTCAATTGTATTCATTTAATATCTTTCGTTGTGAGTAAATAATTCTTTTTCTTTCATAGTTTACGATTCACGGATTAAAATTAAAATTTTTTAGGTTGAAATTTTCAATTGATTTCTAATGAATTGTTTGTTTAAATTTAGAAAATTATAGGGGTATAATTAAATTGAAATTATTGTTAGAATATATTTTTCAACGTGAACCTCATTAGTTAAATCAGAAATTTAAGAATTAAGATTAAAAACTTATAAAAAAAGAGGTAAAACATTTTGATAAGCGTAAGTAAAATATTCATCAAAAAGTCAATGTTTATATGAGAAATATCAAAAAATTGATTTTTGTCTACTATTTGAAACTTAACACAGAACAATATTTCAATTTTGAATTATTTCTTCTTCAGACATTTAATTTAACTAAAACTGATTTATTCAAATTTAAGAAAAATATTTCTCATGTCAAAAAACTTGAAATTTTTTATACTTCGCAAGAGAAAACAAAACGAAAATTTTCCAATATTCAAAAAAAATTTCTACATTAGCTTCATAGAGAAAGAAAAATGTACATGCATAAGGCCTTTTGAATAATCAAATCAAAAAATCATTGACCATTCATATGAACTATAAAAGTAAAGCTTATAATAACTATATCAATACCTTTTCAAATAATCAACTTTAATTTATTTACTCAAACCAACACCTTCATTATGTATGTTTTTATTTTCTTTCTATATATTATTCTCACATAGAGCTAGTGTGTAAGAACAATAAAGTATTTTTCACATGATGGAATTTCTTTCCACATTAACGCATTAATTGATTGAAAGCTTTATGTAGTTGGGAGAAAAAATTCCGCCTTCGACATGGCATGTGTAAATGTTAAAGTATAAAATGCCTTAAATACACAAAACTTCCATCTATTTTTCCACCTCTCCCGCCTTCTCCTCTCGGTATAAACACACTGAATTTATTTCTTAAAGCAATGGAATGATGATGATGACGACGACGACGACGAGAAAGTTTAGCAATATTTTTTTGCCTCCAACACACATACACACACACCATGAAGAAAGGGAATGAGAAATGATAACATTAAAGCGTCAATTTAAAGAGAGAGAAAAATCTTTGTTCCTCAACATAAAAATCAATAAAAAGAATCCCTCCTCCTTTTACCATTGAGAGAAGATAAAAATGAAAAGAGGAAAATTTCACACTATAAAGTAAAGTTGCTTTCTTCTTTTTTGTCTCCATTGTGTGTGACTTTCATTCTATACCTAAAAAGTAATAAATATGTGCCATATTTTTGTGTTGTATGTGGATCCACACAAAAACCCATTTTTTATACACCTCTGTGTGAACCTATATCGATATATACCTATGAAGGTAGCTAACATGTGAGCGAGCAGCAAATTTTCCGGTTCAAGAAGGTGGAGGCAAGCGAGCAGAGCAAATAACTTTATATAAATTTTTTTGCCTCGATTCATATGTGTGTGTGTGTTGGTATGTATTTTGGAAGACATAAAGTGTTACTGGCGTTTATATGTGTGTATATAAAAAAGGATGTAAGAAATGTGTCACCTTACTTACTTTGCTGCTGACGCCAAAAGGTGTTTTCTCTACCTCCTACTAAAGACGAGCGACAAGAGAGAGAGAGAGAAAAAAATGCTTTCCATCTTTTACAATGATTCTTGTGTTGCTGCTTCATGCTATGTGCTCAAACTCGTGCTTGTGAAAAGTACCGAGACGTGATAGAAGGATATGTAATTAATATTTTCCGTGTATATTATACATGCTTCTGCTATCTATCCATCTTTACTTTTTCTCTTTTTTTTCTCTCTCTCTCACACTTTACCTTCAAGTTAAATCAGCAATTTTTTATACATGCACATACAACACGAAGGAACAGCTCTTCATGATGACAATATTCTATCTCTCGTTCAGTCTTTGGTACTTCAACTTTATGCGTATATTCAAGAGATGAATAAAAATAAATTTTCAGCATTTATTTTGAATGCTTTAAAAATCTTTCATATTTTTTATTTAAATTTTAAAAACCCATTAAATTTTAATTTTTGTGCAGTCGTTAAATATAAACTCTGAAAAATAAAATTAAAATTTTTTCATTAGAAAAAGAAAATTTTTGCCACTCATTTAATTCTCTTTAAATCACGAGTCTCAGACACTGTTCAAGCAAATGCAAGAGGTCAAATATCACAAAAATGAAAAATTTAATTGAAAAATCGATAGAGAAAAAAAAATCATTTTCCCTCGACGTCGTCATCATCATGATAAAGAGAAAGAGAGAGAGAATTAGACCTTCCTCAGTTCACTCCAACCAACGCTAAAGCAGAAACTTCATCATTTGAAAGGCAGTTAGATATTCAGATCAGAGACTGTCTATCTGTCTATTAATCAATCTTTTCAAAAATTGAAAAGAAGCAAAAATCGAGAAGAAGAAAGAAAGAAAAATGGCATAAAAATTGGACGTTTTTCTTCCGATTCAATTATGCATGAACGACAGCAGCAAAAAAAGAAAGAATTTTTCTATTCTCACTCCCTACGGACAAATTTTTGAATGTTCTATGTTTTTTTTTCTTTCATTGGCAAGAAAGTTCGCTTTTCTTTAATATTTTTTATGCATAATTTTATTAGTCTATTTTTCTGTCATCATCATACATATGAGAGAACTATCTAAAGAGGAAATTCATTGCATATTATTGCTTGTTATGTTGTTGTTTGTTGTTATTTGAATAATTGCATAATAATGTTCAATAATCCATGATGAGAGAGAGAGGAGAAAAAGGAAAAGAAAAATGTAAAGTCACATAATCAGCAAATACAGATTTATCATTATTTATCTGTATTGTTGATGCTTTCCTCTTGCAATATTGAATGTATGTCAATGGCATAGAAAAATAACAGGAAACGAGATTTTCTCTTCATTTCTTTCATTTTTATGTTTATTCTGTCTCTGACTCTATGCAATTGAATGAAGAGTTAATTTGCCACTGACAATCGAACAGATCTGACTGACTTCTGTATGTGATGTGAAGTAGTTTATCTTGTTGAATTTACTCGTATTGAATAGAGTGGCAGTTATCTGACAGAAATTAACATATGAACTTCTCATTCTGCCGTTAAGTGAATAACAAATTACAGCTCCTTTGATATTGAATAAAAATAATCACAAAATGATAAAAAAGAAAACTTTTTTATTAAAAGATTTCATTGGTTCACTAATCTAAAATATTTTTTATGAGTTAAAAGACTCAAATTAAAAATTAAGCACATACTAAAATGCTTTAGATTGAAAATAAATCGTAGGAAAAAAAGTTTTTAATAATTTAGATTCAAATCTTTGGCTTTTTTCAAAAGTAATCAAATTTTTTGTTATAACACATGATTCTCAGTTGAATATCAAATCTCTTTCCTCTTTCTCCAGCAAATTCAATTGTTGTCGATATTTTCCGTATCTTCAAATATCCATTATCCATTGACAAACAAAAACTATTCTTCTTTCTTAGATCGAAATATACATTTCTACTATTGCTACTGTATGTACTTCCTACTCCCATTCAAAACTTTTTTTTTCTTTTGCTTTCTCCTTCTTCCTATTTTTTTTGTTATTTTCCGCCACTGTAAAGGCATCGTCGTAAAATTTTTTTTACAACGACATCAAGAGAGACTTTTTTCTTCTTATATTTTTTGTGAAGTACTTTTTTTCCTTAACATTACTTACTTAGTTATTTACTAGTAAAAAAAGAAGGAAAACGGAAGAAAATTCTCTCGTTCAAGTTGTCATTGAAAAGGAGAGGTAAACGAAATAGAGCAAAAGATGGGCAGGAATGGCATCTTTTATATTTGTGAATAAAGAATGTTGTAAAAAACCAAGTTCAAGATTTTAAAATTTACCAATATTAGCTGTTTATTTGAAATTTTCTCAATTTTTAAATAAAATGTGTCGATAAAAGTTCAACAAGAATTTTTCATATTTTTTGAAATGTCCGGGAAGTAACCTAGATAAATTTATTGTGAACATAACGCTATTTTTATCATACACACAAATAGTAATAACGTTGAATGAAGCTATAGATGTTCAGTATGGCAGAAATAATTTTACAACAAAAAAGAACCTGCTTGATAAAAAATACACAGAACACAATTAAAAACGAGCGAAGGAAAAAGTTTTTTTTCTGTGTGCGTTATATATATATATTGTATGTATGAGAGAGAGAGAAAAAAAAATTTGTGGATATGCCAACAAACAACGTGTATTGTGTGCACACAACATGCATTTCATACATACACCAATTAGAGCCTTTTTTCTGTGATTTTTTTTTTACTGCTGCTTTCTTTACAATACAATAGAAGCATGCTGTAGTTTCCTTCCAGTTGATGATTCAAAATAATTGCTGCTTTCTGATGTCTATAAACCATCGAGGTTTCAAATGATTATTTTTCATTAAACTTGTGTAAGCTGTTCTGTAATTGTTTGGACCGCATCTTCTCTCGTTATGATGGGATGCAATTACTGAAATTTAAGCTTGTTGCATCAAATTTTTTATAATTCTTCATCAGGTGTTTCAACTTTCTGTAAAACTTTTTTTTGGAACATTAAATATCTTGAAATATACAAAATACTTCTGCTTCATGTTTAATGAGTTTTATTTTACTTCATTCTCGACTTACTCCATGCTAAGTTTTTTTGGTAACAATAATTGCTTCATTGTAGCGGAAATGTGAATACATAAGTAAGTGAGTGCGCACGGTAACAGCAGTAGCGGTAGCAGAAGTTTTTATGAGAAGGAAATCTTTTCTGGATTATGCATTGAAACTAGCGTTGTGAAGAAAAGTTTTCATTCATTTTCCTCCTTCTGTTTTCTCGCTTTAAATTCAAATCAAGTTTCTGCCTTTGCTGCGTAGTTCCTTGCATTAAAGGACATTCACACACACACAGAAAATAGAAAAAGTAAAAACTTTTTTCTCTCAAATCCCTTTTTGCTACCTTAAAGGCATTCAAGAAAGCGAGTTGCTTGTGCTTACATAAATATTTGAGAGTTATAAAAATAAATAAAGATTTTTTTTCTGTCTCCTCCATCCTTTTCACCTTTTTTAACATAAATAGATATAAATAGAATACAATGACAATTAATAGGAATGTTTTCTTCTTAGAAAAAATAGATTTTAAAAATTAAATTCTTCGAATTGAATTAAAGCTGTACTGTATAAAAATGAGTTATAATAATCAAACAAAACAATAAAAGTCAATATTAAATTTTCTTATCTCAATGCAAAACAAAAACAGAACAATTGAAAGTGATTCAAGAGAAATCCACTGGGAGTGTAAATATGAAACTACCTTCTTCACATGTACACATTTTCATTCTTATATATGCTAATGCTTTCATTTTATTTTATTTTCTCGAGGTTATGTAAAC
>JACWBX010000761.1:19235-52267 GCA_014622435.1 Polypedilum pembai
CCAGCCAGCCAGCCAGTCAGCCAGCCAAAGTGAATGTATAAGCTGCATTTTTTTTTTCCAAAAATGCGCTAAAAACAGGAGGAAGGGAAATTCCTTTTTTTTTATTTTTTGACCCTCGACATAAATTTGTTATATGAAAATTATTATTTTGGTACCTAAATCAACTTGAACATTAATCATAATGCTTACGTTACTTTTTTATTTTGTGTATAAATTTGTTGTGTGCTTCAACATCAAAATAATTGCCAGCTGCTGCGATATCCATCAAATTGGCCTTTTTACCACCTCTAACTTGCTCTAATGATGATTATAGAGTTCATTAGAGAACATTTAAAAACTACAAGAAGAATTTTTCCTTTTTTCTGCTCATTTGTGAATTCAAACATTTTATATATTTTTATTGTCATTTCTACTTGTGTCAATAACGAATGTTTACGAAAAAAATTTCAATCACTTAGTTTACTAAACACAAATGCGAAATTGCATCATTATCATGGGAATTAGAATTGACATATTTGTCTGCCAAACATATTGTTGATGCTTCAATTTAATACAATCAATTCATTTTTTTTTCTCTCGCTTCTGTTGTTAAATTTAAATATTTGATGAGTGATGGAATTCTATCAACATTTTTGTTTATTTATGAAGTTTTTTGCGCTTTTATATGACAAAATGGACGCATTGTGTTATGCAAAAAAAATAATATTTATTTGATTTTATTATTTAATCATGAATTTAATTTATTGAAAAATTCAGTAGCAAATTATATACTTGATCAAGATTTAAATATTTTTAAATTTGTTTTTTGATTTTGCTTAAAGTTTCTTTCTGTTTAATCTTCTTTTTTCGCCTCTTTTCAATAGAAGAAAAAACAAGAAAATATGTTACATTCGTCTCTTATTTAATACACGAGTTTGTCTGTTCCCTTTTTTGGAAGATATATTACGCAGTTATGTTTGATGTAAGAATGAGATGAGCTGTGCACATAGATATAGAAGCAAGAAGAATGATAATGAGAAGAAGGATATTAAAAGCATTCTTTTCATTTATTTTCGTTTCTTCAAAAAGAAGAAAAAGAAGAATAAAAAGATTCTTCTTTTGCTGTCTTATTTTCTGGAATATTAATGATGATTACCGACAGAAGGAAAAGAAAGAAACTTTTTCATGCTTGATTTTCTTTCTCTCACTCATATTTCTTTTTTCTCCGCCACATAATACGTACTTTCGCATTTTTATACTTTTAAGCGTCAAGCAAAAAAGAAAAAAAAATGAAAAATACATGCCTGGTACAAGTAGAAACAAGAGAATGAGAGCGGAAATTTCTTCCTTAGCTAACCAACCCAACAATTCATTCATTCATGCAGCAATAATGATGAAAAAGAAGAAATTTGAATAAATTATTCGTTGATTCACGATTTGCGGGTTTTGAATTAATTTTCACAATAGAAAAATTTTTCTGAATTTATTTGAAAATCGTTAAATAAGTATGATAAAAATTGAACATCATTGTTATGCTCTTCTACACACATAACGTAGCAAACAATAGCAGCAGTGATTTCTAGTAAAAAAAACTTTTTCCTATTAAAAATACGAAAAAAGAAAAATAAGAAAAAAAACATAGGAATCAGCAGATGTCACCGAAATTGTTTACAAATAAATTATACGAGATGAAAGCAACGGCGCTTCAACTATATTGCATGAAAGAAAGAGTTTTAAGCTTTTATTCTATTGTTTTTATTTGAATATTTGTTTGTTTGTCTTCAAGATGTATGCCTATGCCTGTCATCATCATCATTTGAGATTTTACTTTCAATCTCATCTGTGACATAAATAAAATTAAATTTTTCTTTCTTTCTAAATTATTTCTAATTAGATAGCAAGATCATAAAAGTTTTATTTTGAGCTCCTGATATTTATGCAAACATGAGTAAAAATGCCTTTAGCGAAGGCGTAGTTTCCACTTTTTTGTGCTTGCTACACATCACAAGAAAAGAAACTAAACTGTAAAAGTTGTTTTGGATGAAGAGAGAGCAAAAGATATATGTACAAATACTTATAACACTGGGGCTTATGGCATTGGCATGCTCCGGGTGGAGGAAAATGAAACTTTATCTTCTTATCTCTCACTGCTTTTACTTTTACTTTTATACTTTATCTGTCATTCCTTCACATTCACATTCTCATGACGATCATATAGGATATGATATGATATGAAATTTCCAACACGAAAAACAAACTTTTTTCTTTTATATGTGTGTGCTTGTAAGCCATATATATTCGCATCGCATAAATTTCATCAGAAAAATCTTTATCTGCATAGAAATCGCTAAATCTTGAGGCTTGTGTGTATGCAAAGGGATGGTCAACTAAATAAGATTTTATTATTTTAAAATGGCAAATTACAGCTTTCTCTTCATTACATTTTTTTATATTTGAGTTTAATTTTAATATCATATAATTATTTCTTGATTCATAATCTTTTTAATGAAAGCCAAGCATTAATTTGATAAAGCAAGAAATTCAAAATTGATGTCAATAAATTTGACAATAAGTGTCTATCCCTATATATGAATGATATGAAGAAGATTTGAAAGAATGGAGGCAAAAGAGCGAAAGAAAGAAATCAATCAATCAGAATTGTGAAGCGACATCTTTCTCATGACGATATGTCACAATAAATAATATTTCTGTTCTAGATTCAAGAGAAAATTTTTTTTACACATATATGCAACTATTAGATTTCTAATGACGTTCTCAGAACAAATGAAAATTTCTCCTTAATTACTGTATTTTTATGACTTTAGTCTTCAATTAACACATGACAAATTAAAAAAAAATTTTTTACTCCTCTTTACTTGTTATTATAATTTTCTACAACCCCCACTGTTGTAAAAGAAAATTCATTTTCTGAATATGTGAGTATACGCGTGGTTTTTAAATAAAGCAAACGAGAGCGAGTGAAAGAATGGAATTTAATTAAACATACATTTTTATGACAAAAGCTATTTCCTACACGAAAAAGAAGGCGAACAAAAATTCTTTTCTTCTTTTTTGCTTTCGCGTAAAAATTCTTCGTTTTTCGCTTCTTTCTTTTCTTTTAAGAACCTCATTAAGGAGCCTCGTAAAAAATGGTAGAACTAGAATAAACGAGAGACTCACTCCATTCATCTTCATCATAATAGAAAATGTGGAGGGAACACTCTTTGTCGTGGGTATGATGTGTAAATACTAAATAGTAGTAATAAGGAGAAAAACACTTTTAATAATAAATTAAAATGAAAATTTTATATCGCGTGAGTTTATGACTATGCTCATGCCTCTTTTGTTGACTTTGCCGTTCTTTTTTGCTTGTTCTTTCTCTCTCTCTCACTGTGATGAGAAAATTTTCTTCATGTATGTATGAATTTATTTATATGTACATAACTTACGACAGTCAGGTGGAATGAGAAGACACACACGAGTAGAAATAGAATAAGAGAGATGAGTTAGTGCCTAACGAAAGAAAATCATAGCTAGCATATGAAGTAAAAGACGAGTACATACGTAAGTTTCATTAGAGGCAAATCGTGAAATATTTATGGGTTGTAATTGAGAATGGCAAAAACCTTTTACTTATATTGATGAATGGTTTCTACTTAATTTGCAAAGATGATACTTTTTGTTGTTTTGTAAGTTGCATCATTTTAAGTTTCTTCTTATTTATACATCAATTTCATAAATTCTTTTTAATTCGAGAATTTTCTTAAAGAAATTCAAAATAATTTACATTATTTGATTTACATTTTTATCAATATTGATAAAAAAAGTGAATTAGTTTCTGTTTCTAGAACTAAATTATTGAGTCTTTATTATACAATATTTTTCTTTCATGTCAAATAAACCCTTTTCTAATCTATTTGCCTATATTTTCAATAAATACCTAAATATATAGTTCACATTGACATGTTTATTATTAATAAAGGAAAGAAGTAGCTAAAATAGTAATTAAATCTAATTATGAACAATTTTCAATTGTTTACCGATAATTGCTAATGAATTTTTCTTTCACAAAAAGTTCAAATAAAAATAGGAGGAGGAAGTAAGAAATGCCATCAAAACAATTAATTTCTCTTTTTTTGTGTTTTCTTCGCCTACACAATACACAATGCGTCGAAGAAATCGAATTATGGGATTTCTGAAATGTAATTTCGATGTCAATTTATTATACAATTTTATTTTTTGTTTTCCTTTACGTCACACAAAAGAATGAAAATTGTATTGTTATATCAAGAAGCACTTCACGCAATGAGAAGCAGTACACACACAACAAATCGATATTTTGTCAAGAGGGAAGAAAGCAAAAATTTTAAAACGCATTTTTTTCTTTTTGTCATTCGAGAACCATCATGAATCTTTAAAAATATTTAAGTGATTTAAATAAAATCAATCTCCATCCCACTTAAGTAAACCTCCCTTATAATGTAAATAATGATCTAATAATCTTCCATTCAATATATAAAATATTTCATTTGCCCTGCCCTAGATAAAAAAATAACCATTAAAATAATAGAACTTTCTGATTGCATGTAATTAAGTTAAGACAATAGATAGAGAATGGGAAGAGAAGAAATTTAAAATTAATTACGCTTACTAACTGAGTCATTATTCTTCATTTTTTAGCTCAAAAAGTTTTTTTCTCTTTGAAAATTAAAATGTTAGTCGTCTATCGTTCTGGCATTTCTTTCTCCTGCTCTCGCTTATTGCTTACTTATTGAAAAAGTAACTTTTCATTTTTCTTCATCTCAAGCATTTACTGTTTGTGCTTGCCAAAAAGAAATGGAAATGAAGATTTTCCTAACTGTGCCATAAATTTATCAACACAAGAGAATCTCTTTTTTTCTTTTCCTTCGTTCAGTGGAAAAATTAAAATATGAGTTGCAGTTAGCTCCAGACAGATTTTTGCATTATGGCTCTTACTTTTTTCTTTCTCTTTCTCTCTTGTTTGTAAACAAAATCTAGTTGCATTATTTTCAATATATAGGAGAGCTTTTCTCAGTAACAATCATTAATCAAAATAGCACCGAGCAAGGATGGCAAAAAATTCTTTTTTAGGATTTTTTTTACCCTGATGCATTTGATTTGCTCTCTTTTTCGCCGCTATATGCTTTCATCGTTCTCATCATTCTCTCCTAAAAACCATATACAATCCCTCGCACTTACGTTAATGAAAAAAGAAGAGAAAAATAATTTTTTTGGTTGAAAGCTTTAAATCACTCGCTCTGAGCTGTTAGCTACTGCTTTATATGGAAAAGAGAGATTTTCCACATATGCTTTATAGGAAAAAATATTGTATAATAAAATAAATGAATGGATGGATGAAAAAGAGATTTATTAAATCATTTTCATTTCATTATTTTTCATCATCACTTCTCTCAATCTTTTTTCCCTTTTTTTAACAAACAGATTCTGAGTGAATTTAAAATGATTAAATTTTTATTTATTTTAAAAAATTGAATTGATTTAACTTTTTTTATAAATAATCTTATGAAAATTAATAATACATGATAAATTAAGTTATCGTAAATCAAAAATTTATTTGTAATCGAAAAACTTATTGAAAGTATTAGAAATTATTCAAGTCTCTATGAAATTTTAAAGATTTATTTTAGGACTCGAAACTTACTCTTATTTTATGAAAATAAAAATAATTTTTCTGCTCGTTTCCTTTTACCCTTTTATTTGAATCAAAAAATTTATCTGTGTGCATTCAGATAAAAAATTTCAACAGAAAATTTAAGGCATCTATTAAATATAAAAAATCTCGAAAAAAAAATGTTCTCATTTTTTGTTTAGATCTTGCGTATTCACATGTACTCATATACATGCCCTCAAAGCATTATTTGATTGATTTCATATTCAACTCGCACTCATACTTAGAAAAAAGAGGCATTTCATTCATTTTTATGTGAGCATATAAAATTCATCTACATGATAATAATTTCTTTCGGAAGAAGAATGTTTTTAATATATATGTGCTAAAAAGTACACATACACAAATTCATAAGAGAGAGTTCTTTTCCCTCGATAAACGAGGCTTGAAAAATTAAGGATATCATGCGAAAGGGCTTTTTTGTTTATTGTCTGTTTGCTTTTTTGTGTGTCAAAATCCCTTTTACTTATCCTACTGCATGAAAGAGTGATTTAGGGTCGCTTCACAAATGGGAGGCAATTTAAAATGAAATATTTATTGATTTCATTAGTTTCTAACTTTATGAAATTTAAATGAAATTTAGCGAAAATAATAATTATAAATCAATAATATCTCTATTTGATTTTGATTCTATTATTTCTTAACTTTTTCTAAATCTATCATGAAATCTTGATAATGAAACAAAAGTTTTAATTGAACATATATTTTATATACCAAATCAAAATTTAGAGAAACAACATAAAAAAAGAGAGTTCAATTTTCATTCATTGCAATGAGCATGTCTTTATGTACATCATTTTGTTAATCCTTTTCTATTTTGCTTTACTAATCTATCATGATGCTGCCGCATACAAGATGAAAATCTTTTTTTTTGTGTAAAATTGAAGTTGTGAATGAAGATTAAAAAAGTGAATTGAAGAGAGATGCATGGCATGGTACATATACAACAAAACATGGAAATTTAATCTATATTAAAATGAGTATCATGTATGCAAATACATTACACAAAGAAAAGGAGAATAAATTTGTATGTTGTATGTCTCACAAATGTATTTATTTTCTTCGACTCTTACTGCTGTTGCAATAGAAGGTAGTACCTTAAAATATATTTCCTGTTTATGTCTCATATTTGTTTATTTCGATTGCATACAATGAATGATGTGCTTAGTTAAACAGATGTGATTATTTTCTAAATTTTCAGAAATATTATTTGAATATTTTTAATGTTTTGGGTCTGATAAAATTAATTTCAAAACATTTATGATTAAAGAGCGAAAGCAATAATATTTTTTCCCTATAAAATCACAAAGAACCTTTCGCTGTATAAAAATATCTTTCATCCGCTTTTGTGCTGCTAAATACATATACATGAGCTTTCACAAAACCCTTCATTCATCCGTTCTCGCAAATACTTTTTTTTCTACTCTCAACACTCATAACATTCAAATGAGGCAACAGCAGCAACAACAAAAATAATGCGAGTATTCTAAGCGCTTCTGGGTTATTCAGTTTTTCCTTTCTCTCACTTACTCATCGTGTACACAACAACATTCGTATGCCATATTTATGATGATGATTCTACTCTTTATTCACAATCTCAAAATTCATATTTCATATTTCTTCTGTAAAACGGAAATAACGTACAATAAATATTCGTGAAAGAGATAAAACGTGGTGTGACAAAATATGCTAAGAGCAGAATCGTTTTCTTTTTCTTCTTTCCACACTCGTCATATTTGTTCGTTCTGTTGTATATGCTCGTGTTGTTTTTATTTAATAAACCGAATTGTGTATGAAGACCAAAGTTTTTCTATCTTTGTGTGATGAAACAATTCAAAGTTTTGACAATAAATTTGAAAAAAAGTGCGAATTGATGTGATAGTGAAGTGATTGTTTGGAAATTTATTAATTTAAGTTTTTAAAATGAATTTAGTTTTAACAAAAAGTTACATGAATTAACACTCAATTTCTAATATCCTCATTAATGCAACAATTAGCACACAAAAGTCTCATTAGTAATCTCCCGAATTTCGTTTTACCTCTCTATATCTATTTTTCAATAAATACATTCATTCATCGTCATAATCAACATCATCATCATCATCGGTTGGGAAATGTTATAACAACACAACAATAACATAAGCAGCAACCAGCAAATACTCACAGTACAGTATTTACTTATCGTATGCATGGCAGAGAATAGCAAAAAGAGCGAATGTGAAATAACACATATATATATATATATAGAGAGAGAGAGTTGAAAAATCGATAAAATTATCTCGACAAAACCACATTCGACATGAACGTGTATAAGGCAGCAAAAGCTATTAATTGAAATGTCGAGAGCATAAATAATGAAATAAAAGATTTTTTCAAGCGAAAAAACCAAAAATGCTTTCAGAATGAAATTATATTTGTATATTTTTAGTTATGTTAACTTTAAAAAGGACAACAAGCATACATGATGCATGCAAACGAAATAAAAAGTTTAAACAACAAGCAACAAAAAATTATCACCTGTGAAATTGTATAAAATTAACTTGTTCACGTATCGCTTCCAGTATAAGTGAATAATTTAGTTGTGCCACTGTCTACTGTCGTATTTTCCATGTTTTTAAATTTTTCTCTTCCTCTTGCCATACACGAGAACGTATGAGACGGTGTGAATTATTCCAGCAGCCAGTATAAAAATTGGAAACTTTCTCTTATATTTAAATGTTGCTAACTAACTTATTTGTGTGTGTGTGTTTAAATTCAATTTTGCATGATTAAAAGTAGTTTTGAATAAATAATATAATATAAATGCTCGAATAATGTTCACTTCCTCTACATTATTATTATTTTCTCTACTTTTCGCCCTCCTGTTGCCTGCCATGCTCCTGCTCTTGAGAAAGTTGTAAAAATAAAAAAAAAGTTTTTTCTTTAACATAAAAAGTTGTCGCTCGTTGTAGAGCTTGGATATGGAATGTATAGTAAGCAGTTGACACTTTTATATGCTTATAAACATTTTAAATAGTTTTCAGTGAATGAAATTTGTATGAATTATGCACTTTTCTTAACGTCTAATAGCTTTTACTTTCTTTTTTTTTCGCGTGATGTATTGGAATTCAATTATTGCCGCTTCCTAATAATTTTTGTCTAACAACAACATCATAATCTTTTCTTATATGGAATTTTTGTTTTATTCGGTTTTATTAAATGTTTCTTCATTAGTAGGTTCGAAGAAGTTTTTTAATAAACGCTTTGATTTATAGTTTCATTTGACCCTTAGAAAATTCTGAAAAATAATGTTGAAAAAATTCAATTTTTATTCTTTAAATGAATGAATTGACTTTTTTTTGCAAAAAATTTTGTTTTAAAATTGAAATAAATTATATTTTTTTACAAAAATGATTTTCGAAAATGTTAAATCTCGATGGAATAAAATCACGGTTGTGATTACTCAGATATTTATGATAAATGATAATTTGTCTCAACTCTTTCAAAATCAATTTCGAATGAAAAAATAAAAAATTTCATTTTAAACAGGAATTTGTAAATTTCCTTTCTCATATCCTGTCTGCATGCACCGTAAACGTCTCTCATCATTTGCTAATATGATCAAATCACTTCAAAATTCCTCTTAAAGTTCTCTCTTTCTCTCATTCTTAAATTTATACATACATAATTTAGATAAATGCTGTATTAATATTGACAAAAAAAACAACAGATAACGCAACAGCAGCAACCCTTCCACCACTGCTGTTGCTTGAATATGGGACAAAGAAAATGAAATTTGATTGTGCTTGCGTGCGTGTGTGAGAAGAAAATTCAATAATAAAAATAAATAAATAAATGTGCGTGTGTGTGTGTGTGTTTTTTTTGTTTAAAAATTTAAAGAGATTTAAGTGATTCTGTGTGAGAGAGCTTTGGTAAAAAAGACACACGCACGAAAAAGAGAGAATGAAAGAAAAAAGATGAGCCACAAAAGTGCTGTATAATGAAATTTTGAGTACGTGAACAATGTTACCGCCGCTACTACTGCTTCTTGCTTTGCTGCTATAGGGAGTAAAAGATTCTTTTTTATTAACTTTCAAATAACAAAACAGAATAAATTCTTTCTTTTTAAAGATAATAAAATTTGAAGCGAGTGGGTGGCGCGCTGCTAAGGAATTTAATGACAAAGGCAATTGCAGTATAATAAAATAGAATCACTGATTCAATATTGTCATCAAGATATAAACGCACGCACGTTTGTGCAGATATAAAGCAGCACAAGCACATATGTATAATGTATGCAATGTTTTATGACACTAAGCCTCTCTTTCTCTCATTTTTACATGAAAATTGTATATTAAATGACATAAATTTCAAGCATTCAACAGCAACAGAAACATCTTTTTCATTAGCAAACACAAACAAATGAACGGAAGACTTTCATCACATACATATATACACACATACATATGTACACAGATACTCATAAGGAAAAAAAATATTGAAAGGCATAATTTAGCTTCATTAAATTTCAGTCACATAATAATGGAAAAGTTGCTCCACGCTCGCTCGCACAGGCTTTTTCATTTCGACAAACACAAAAAAATTATTTTTTATGTGCCATCAGTGCCGAAAAGAAGAAAAATGTTTCCTAAAGAAATTTTCTTTCTTTCTCTCCCAACGGCCTCTATTCTTACTGCCATTCTTGCCTTAGTCAATTGTTTACTTTAAACCCTTCTTATGAGCATTATCGTCACTCGCATTTTCACATAAAATTTTGAAATTTAGTAGGTAAACAAGTTGAGATGAGAAAACTTTTTGTTTTTTGTCAATAAAAAAGTATGAATAAGAAAGTAGAAACAGGTGAATAGAGATCTTGTTGTTAAGTTTGTATATTGATAATTTCGATAAAAAAATAAGTCTTTTAATATTTTAAAACTTTCTTTTTAATGTTTGAATAAAATGCATTATACTTTCAATCTATTTATATAAACAGAATTCAGATTCAATCTTTTGTCAAAGTTAATTAACATAAATGCACAAATAACTCAACTCTTCCACTAATCACAGTCAAAACTATTTTTATTTACTTTCAGATGGTGACTAGAACGAAAAAAATTTTTGTGGGCGGTCTCTCAGCACCCACAACATTAGAAGATGTCAAAAGTTACTTTGAACAATTTGGAACGGTAAGTACAAAAAAAAATTTTTAAGATTTTCTCCTATTCACCTCAAAATGTGACTTTCAATTACTAAAGTAAATCCATTAGTAAAACAATTTACTAACATAAGTAAAACAAAAAGACTCATTGAATATTCTAAGAAATCCGAATTTCTTGTTTTAACCAAAATAAAAGAAAAAAATCGTTTCAATTTCTCATACATATTTATGTTCCGCGTAGCGTAATAATGTTGCTTTTTATGAAGTCTAATGAAATTCCAGTAGCAGCATTAAAGGCACGATTATTGGCTTCTTACTGACGACGACTTGCGAGCGACTTGGGCTTTGCCGAAATCGCACCGAGCAAGAGAGAAAGGAGAAAATATACTGTGAGAGTAAGCGAGATGGCTATAGAGAGCGTAAGATGATAACTAAAAGTGTATATGTATATTTTTGTCCATAATATGAGAAAGAGAGATGGAAATGTACCAGTAAAAAGTCAAGAGATGATGATGATGATCGGAGATTATTATTGGCATTAGAATTATGCTGATGACTTCGTAATATCCGCTCTATGTCTATGCAAAAGGGCTTGTGTCTCATAAAATTATGCTGCTGCTTGCTGAAACTAATAATTACTGAAAGTTCTCATGAACATGAGGCTCATAAGGATAAATATCGACAATGAGTGTGGGCTGCTCGCTTTTTCTACTTCTTTTCGAGAACATAATCAAATAAAGTAAAGAAAAGTTTTTTCATTATCTAAACATGGGAGCATGAATGAGCTTTTTATATCCCTTACAGACGATGAAATTTTTTTCCACTTTTTCTCATTCTTAGAACGCGAGATATGAAAATGCAAACACCGTTTCCAAATAAATTTTTCATATCTTTCTTCCTTATGCTCCTATAATTTTTTGCTACTGATGATGGTGTGTTTTTATAATAATCAAAAAAGTATGATTGGCTTAGTGAAAATAAGGACCAAACTTCTTAGAAAGTTAATTTAATGAAAGTTAATAATGAGGTCAAATAAGTGAGCAACTCAAGATACGAAGAAAATAATCTAATCTCGCAAAATGCAAATTTTACACAAAATTTTCTCGTATAAGCTGCTTCAAAGAATTTATGAGGACATGAATAAGAAAAGTTTATCATAGTAAAAGCAGCGCGTACTCATATATTTTATTATTCTCAAATTTATGCATGTGTGTGTGAAGAAATTAGACACAGTTCCAAAAGCGCATTTCAATATTTAGTCAACCTGAAAAAGATTTTGTTAAATTATTGAATTTTATCATATTTGACAGTAATAAAAACACGTAAAAAAAAAATAAAATCATTAAAAAATTAATTTTTATAGAAAAAGTATCATACATTTTTGGAGTGCGTTCAAAAGTTTCAAAATTTTTGAGTAAAATTAAATTTTTATGAATAATAAAAATTGAATTTTGGACAAAAATACAAAAAAAATTGACATTTGATTTCATATTAAAAACTGCTACAAAGAATAAAAATTTCCTTGTCTTCGTTTAATTCGTTTTCTTGATAAAATTATGATTAAATTTTCCTTCTCATTGTATTCACATTAGAGAGAGAGACATTGTTGAGAATGAGGGGAAAAAAGAGAAGCAAAATTGAATTGAATGTCATAATTCTTTTTCTACCTTCCTCTTACATTCAGTTAGCAAAGAAATTAAAATGTTTCAGCACACAATAGATATTAGCGATCGCTATAATTGCCACACACACAATGGCTTTGAACTTCCTATACATGTCTAACCCCTCTACACATTTTCAGTACAGAAACATAATAAGAATTATTGTATCATAAATCAATTTTAAGTACTTTTTTTGTCTTTAATCGTTTACTTGCGCTGCTTCTTGTTCGCGAAGTCGTTTACATTATACAGCATCACCTTTCTTCCTTTTTCATTATAATAGAAGAAAAGAGAGATATGTAGCACACATGTAGGTATACAAAGTACACAATAAATGATGACATACAATGGTGGCTTGGTGATATATTGTTATTGTGGAATAAAAATGGCATCTTTAGCATCTTTTTGCTCCAAAAATGATAATAAAATTAAAATTGTATTCTTTTTACCAAAGCATCTTTATTATTAGTGTCATATAACTCTATTATGTTAATTTTTATTATTCAAAAAGAAACACGTAAAAATTTTAGATTAAGTGCATGTTTACAAATTGTATTAAACGATAAGTATCAAAAAGTGGCACGTAATGCATTAGTTTTAAATTATATAAAAGATCAACAATAAATTTACACTTTAGGACAAGGGTTAAAAACTCTTTATGAGCACTATAAAATGAATTTTCTTTATAAAAAATCTTTTAATGTAATATCGATAATAATATTTTAATAAAATTTTTAACCCTTGCTTATTGAAACTTATAAAAACTTTTTGCTCTTGCAAAATATATGATTAAAAATAAAATTTTAATTTGGATTCATGACTGTTGCATAGCTAAGAAAACAAACAAAAAACTTTAACATTTTTCACTTGACACCCCTTGAAAATATAATATAAAAAACGTTATTTGGGTTATGCTTTGTTGCTAGATGATACAATAAATTTTGTAAAGGAAAGAAAACATACATTACCGAAACCATAAAATTACATGTATTTTCATATGAAGCTCTTTACTATCGTTCTCATTTTCAATCACATTTTGTGTGTGTTACTACGATAGTGAGTCAAATGTCTTGATGATGATGACAACATTTAATGGCATTAAAACGATACAAAATGTGTAAATTTTATTGCTGCGAAGAAAAAAATTGGATAAGCAAATTACAATGACGATAAAAGAATAAATTTTTAGTATATGTATTTATGTACGGCAACATTCATTTTGCGTAAAGAAATAAATTTAAATTTTTTATTTGTGTGTGTGTTGATGCTAAATTGAACATAGGTAGATTCGCATTTTGTTATATATAGAGCAATTTTTTAACTTTATGCCTCAAAAAATTACGGATTCTCATAACAGCAGGCATGATGAATATTTTAATGATGATGATCAAAAATTATGCTAATGATTCATTCAAATTTGTTTTGTGCATTGAAAATGATGAAAATTTTTTGAATGAATTGAAATGTCAGACAACAACTATTTTTGACTATTTAGGACTTCTTCTGACTGGACAGAAAATGTTCAAACAATTATTGAAATAAGCTTTACAAAGTGCGTTTGCACACAAAATTGTGAAAATTTTCAAACACATTTATACACAAATGAGTTCATCATGAGTATAAAAAAAGAAAATCGTGAAGCGCACCGCTTTTTCTTTTGTAATAATTTTATTGATTTTGGAAAAATGTTTTGTTCTCTTTTACTGCAACAATTTTTTCAAATCGGAAATGTCATTTTTATGTGATGATAACGAGTGAAAAAATAAAAAAATTAAAATAATTTCCAAATGTTGAAGCCTCACAATCATCATCAATTTTATTTTATTTTTATTTTGTGTACGAGGTCAAATGCATTAAAAGTTATTTTCAGGCACAAAATAACAGTGGTAGCGTTGGATAGAGATAAACAACTTTTATATTCACACCAAATGCAGGCACTTGAATGACTTTTGCCTCGAGCCTTGTAACAGCAGCAGTATGATTAAAGTTCTTTTATCTATCATTGCTCGCTTCATATCGCCACAAAGCATATTTACCACTCTCACCATCATACATAGTGTATGATATGCACTATAAAATAATTTATGTAATCTTGACTCAATGAATGGAGTTTTTCTCTTTTCCTTGCTCATTCTCTCTGTATATGTCATACATTCACTTTTTATTACATGCGAATCATAAAAAATGAAGAATATGATGAAGGCATGAATGAATGACTCTATATATAAGTTGAATGACGACATTAATATTTGATCATGTGCCTTTTTTGTTATTTAAATTGACATTCATTGCTTCGCTTTAGAGGAACTAGAGTAATTATTAATTCATTTCAAATTACTTTTTTTACTCTTCTTTAAAGCATATCAGGATCATAATTCACATATTCACGCATATTTAAAGCTTATTCATTGTTATGGATGGTTGAATGAATAAAGCAGCCAGGTACAAAGATTGAAATTGCGGAAAATGTTTTTCTTTAAAAGGATCTTTTTCAATTCATTCATTCAGTTTCATGTTTTTGAACCTTTTTTTAATTACACGATGATAAAAATATATATATTCATGTAAATGAAATCTGTGTGCTTAACTACAACACACGAAAGGCAACAATTACAATTTCCATTTAGCATGTCTATAGTAGAAAGTCAGGCATCCATGAAAGATTTTTATGTTTTCTCTCCTTTTCTTTTTCTCTGTTGTTACTGTTACTGAAATCACCCAATATAAAATCACATTCATATGCCCAAGGGGTTGAAAACTTTAATTAACATATTCAAAAATTTATAAAATTTTTTCAAGTGATTTTAAAAATTTTTAGTAAATATCAAAATTTAAATTCAAAGTCATTGTTAAAAATTAAATTAAAGATTCGACATGAATTAAAAAAATTTTTTTTATATGTTTTAGTGTCAATGCCTTTTATAACAAGTAGGTTTATATGCGTGTATATAACTTTCAAAGCATGCATGATGTGAAGTGCTTTTGAAATAATTGACTGGATATACTTAAATACATTTACGTAACATTGAAGCTAATGTTTATGTTAGGTAAAAGAGAGAAAGAGAGAGAGGTGATGCTTTAATGACACATATATGGAACATGCTTATTGCCACTATTCTCATTTTAGTTGCTCCTACTGTTGATGTCATAAAGCTAGAAAAATAAACTTTATATAACTCTTCTCTATCCTCTACCTGGCTAGAAAGTATCAACCTTCATGTGTGCACATATAATTTTGAGGATTTTAATGAATATTTTCCTAAGGATTAATTTTAATTCCATCCTGTTAAGCTTATCGGAGGAATATCATAAATGCAATTATGAGCTTAATTTGATGACACTCAAAGACTGCATGGAACGACAACGAAAAATTAAAACTTAATGAGATGCAAATTATTTTAACTGGTACTGAGAAGCTTAAATACATTTAAAAACTATCTCCCAAAAAAGTCATTTAGCTTCTATTTTCCTTTATTTCACAAAACAGTTTTGAAAAAATTTCTTTGGTCTTTTCAATCAATGGCACAAGCTTAAACTATCTATTCATACAAAAAATTAAACACTTTCACATAACAACAGAAAGGAAAAATTAAATAAAATTAATTCTTGCTTTAAAATTCAATTGATTCGATGCTACTGCCAGAAATTTTGACACTACTAGAGACGGATTTGCTTGATGAGACAACTTTCGAGCTTGAAGACTTAACAGACGTTGATGAGCTCACTGAATGTGAAACGGATTTTTGCACACTCTCTGACTTTTGTACACTTTCTGACAGCGAGCTTGATGATTTTTCCGACACACTTTTTTGCACGCTTTCTTGAACACTTTTTTCTGCCTTTTGCATTAGACTTGACTGAACATTTCCGTCGACTCGTTGCTCAGCACTCTCTTGTACACTTTTTGCTGAACGACTTGCACTCTCAATGACACCCGTTTCTGTTTTTTCAATGCTCGACTAAAAAATTGAAAAATTTTCAATTCATTGATGTAATAACGTCACCTGCATGCAGTAAAAAATTTTATTTTATTTAATTCATACCTCAGCTGAACTCTCTGATGAAGCATTCGAACTTCTCTGTACATTGCCGTTTTTATTCACTTCAACAAGATCCATTCTGTCACTATGTGTATATATGCGAGACTAAATTATTTCCTATGAGCGAAAGAGAAAATGAAAATCTAGTTATGCTGACTATTAAATAAATGAATGAATTCGTATACGAGACAGAGTGAGAGTGTGGCAAAGTAAAATCGATAAAATAGTAGAAATTTAAATGACAGTCAGTGTGAGAAGCATGTCAAAAAAAGGTTTTTAATGATTGAAAATGAAAAAGAAAATTTAAATCGATATGCATGAGAACAGACAATTAGAAAAAATTGAGAAAATTTCTCATCTATATCTGTCTTTTTGCCGGTATGTGAGATTATTTTTCTTTTATTTGATGATGTCTAACTAATGTGCTTCTCTAGCCAGTTTTTTTCTGTTTTTAATTTTGTGTGTTGCTTGCGCTTTAAGTGCTGTCATAAAAATAGACACTTCACCTGCTTTATTCTACACCACTTGAACGCTAGCTATTTGAAATTGCCTTCACACTTGACATTTTTTAACAAAATAAAATATTTTTTTTTTCTCGAGAATTTTCTATGTATTTATGTTGAAGAGAAATTTGACAATAGCGAGAAGAATGTGAAAATAATTGAAGAAAAACTGAACAAAAGTCATGTAAATTTGAAACAATTTCCAAAGTATTTGAATGAAATTCATCAAAATTATGTAAATCGCTAACACATTTCACACATGTCTTTAAGATTTTATTGTCGCCACCTGGTTTAAAACAAAATAATTTTCAAAGGAATTTTTCTGTATCAATTTTTGGTATTTGATTTAAAGCGTTTGATAATTTGTGTGTATGTGAGAAATTTAAATCATTCAATGCACGTCAGAATTGTTTCACATGTTACAAATCTCTTTCTGACTAACTAAAGATAATTTCTATTTGAATAGCAAAAATTTAAAATTCAAAGACTGCTCACAGTAATAATATTCTTGCACAATTCACTCTCTCTCTCTCTCTCTCTTTCGACTATGTGTACATTAAATTATAATAACTAAACTATTTACCCAAAAAACCTCACTCTGAAAATTTCCTCTCTCTCCGCACTGTTCAAATATTCAGCCACAACTGAGATGTGAAGGGAACAATCATTGGAATTATAAATAAAGTTTCAACTATACAAGCATCATCATGTGTGCTTGTGTGTATGCTGCTGTTTCTGTTCCCGAGTGAAATTTTCTTTTCTCGAACAAAAGAGTGAAAATTTCATGACGTTAATATTTTTCTCTCACATTGTTTATAAAAGTTCTATTTTTGGGAATAAAATTACTCAGCCGTCAAGCACGCTAGTCGATGATTAATAAAAAAATATGAAAATTAATTGGTGCACGCAGATTAGATTTCTTCTCTTTTCATTTTCGTTAATTAATATCTGATTCATGTTTATGATGACGACATCTGATGATGACGATGACAGTTTGATGATGTGCCAAAGAATGATATTCGTAGCAATTAATTTTAGAATCATTTTTCAACTGTGTGTCTGAATCATTTCGCTTTTTTCTTCTTGTAGCAGACAAATGATGACGGAGAAATAAACGCGAGATTATAGCTGCGTGTGAATAATGGAAATGAAATGAGGAATTTAAAATTTGTTTTCTTTTTTTTACGCGAGACACTATGTGATTCATTCCATGTGAGAGTTTAAAAAATTTAGACATGATGAATAATTATTTAGTGCAAGAGAAAAATGTTTGAATGAAATTATTATGTTTTATGTTAAATATTTTTAAACATTCTAAGGGAATAATGTCCCTTGAAAAATTTTAATATCACTTCATAATGACAAAATCATTTATTCTTATTAACATACTTCAATTTTATTTCTTTTATTTTGTCTTTTTCAATTTTCATTAAGTAAAAATTTTTGATAGAATTTTAATTAAAAACTGTATCTCAAAATCTTAAAGATTAAATTTTAATATTTTATATTTATATTAAGACATATTGAAATTTTTAACAACTACAGAAAATTAAAGTTTTTTTTCTATTTAACAAAATTTCAAACGCAATAATTACAGACTTAATTAAAACGACGGAAAATTTTTGAAGCAGCTCGAAAATGACTTAATTATGCAGTGTGTATACAAAATTATTTCAAAAGAAAGCTTAAAGAGAATCAACGACGGACAAAGACAAAATATGTAAATATTGCAATCACGCTAACGACGGCTGCATTAATTAAAATGATTAAAATGTTTTAGCGCCTTTCTCATTCATCTTTCGTCATTCAAAGGGTCCAAGTGCTGTATTGACCAAAGAAAAAAAAAGAACATCAAAAAATCACGAAAGAAAAATCTTTTTTTGTCCTTCTAAAGCTATTATTATTATTATTCTTATTGTGAAGGAGCAAAATTAATAAGAAAGGACAAGAAAGCATTGCATTCCATTTTTACTATCTTCTCTCATTGTCTATGTGTATGTATTTGAATGCCTCGTTAAAATTCCTCACTGATTAATGATTTTTTCATGTTGTTTCACCGAGAAAAATACACACAGCGAGAAAGCAGCAGCGAAAGATTCTAGTGAAGAAGGAAAAATTTCTCTTTTTTTGTTCTTTCTCTCGCTTGCACTAATTGAAGCAATTTATTTTGTTTTGACGAAGGACGAAAGTAAAATGTAAACGAAGAAAAGAGCGCAAATGGTCGGGGAATATTCTCACTGTTTCATAGCGGATTCATTTAAATTTACAAAACGCAATCGTGAGAGTGAAGGAAGCAAAAGCTTGTGGAATTTCATTACGGAGATTGTTGAAGAATTTAAATTTTTCTCATTCTCTCTTTTTACCTACATTTTGATTTCTCTACGGCGAGTGTTGTATGAAAAATTAATTGAAGTTTAAAGAGAACTTTTTTCATTTTAGCTGACCCATTGACGTCTTTTGAATAATTTTTGTTGGGCTTATTTTTTAACGTTAAAAGTCCTTTAAAGAATCTTCTCATTATAATAATGGTGTCAAAATATTATGCTATGAAAAATTTTCATTTTGTGATTTCAAAAATTGTGAAAATTTTTTAACTTTATTTTTGCTTTGGTTCAGAATTCTTTCTTTTCTTCAGGTGTCTCGTGACCCGAAAAAAATTGAAAATAATTCAGGGGTATTACAATCATGTCCGTTTTCTTCATTTTCATCTTTTATCTTCTTATATCTTATTCCCATTTCTTCTTTCATTTAAATTAAAATTCAGTTACGGTAGCTTTTTTTTCTTATTTAGACAATGATATTGAAGTTCTTTTCGCATCTGAAATTTGTTAAAGTAGACAAAAAATTTTATCAAAAAAATATGTTCGACAATATTGTAAGCTTAAAGCACACGTTCTATGTACATTCATAAAAAAGTATATCTATTTTGTGTGTGTATGAGAAAAGCGACAAACAACATACGATGATGATGAGACGAGTGAAGAGGAGAAAAAGGAAAAAATTGCACAGATTTTCTTTTTCATATTTTTGCTGTGTTCGTTTGCTCGTTCAAAGATTGATGATGTTTTTGTTTTACGACTCATTTGAGTGCAAATTTATGTTTACGAGAAATATTTTTCTCTTCTCAAAAACACACATATACACATATAAGAAGAGCGTCTTTTTTTGCTGGAAGAAATTTATGACTTTGTGTTCTCTCTTCATTGTGATGGCAAGCATGCTATAATACTTAATATCGTCGCTTTTCTTTCATGTTCACCACTTTGTTAGATTATGAAAAAAAGAAAATTCTCAAAATTCAATGTCATCAACTTTCACGTGGCTTTATGCAATTTAAACACAATTTAATATTTTTTATTATCAATTTTCTCTTCATCATACACTTTACGAGGCAAAAGAATTTTTTTAATCTGTTTTATGCGCCTTTTGAATGAGTTTTACCTTATCCCGAAAAAAAATATATTTTTATCTTCTTGACTTTCAACTTTATGAATGTGATTTTACACGTACATTTATTATCGTCTTATGACACTCTCTCGCTTACAAAAACATAGCTTTATGGAAAGCACATTGTTTGATGAGCGAGTGAGTGGGTGTTGATGACTTGTATAAATGATACATATTCTTTAAACATGACTCGCTTCTCTTGCTTTTTTTTTGTTTGATTATGAACAGAATATGGATGGATGGATTTAATGTTGACAGTGTGAAAACGAGAAGAATAATGAATTTGCACAGTGCGAGTGATTGTTGCGGGTGGGCGCTATTTTTTAATGGAATTTTCAAGCTTTTAAAAGCTTTTTTGTATTGATTTTTAAATGAATGAAATAATATGAATATAAAAATACATTTTTTATTTGTAATTTAAAGTCGCATTCATTTCGAAAATTTAATTCGACTCTTATTAATGATTTTAAAAAAAATTATTTCAAATATTGAAAGTATCAAGAGAATATGACAATATTTGAATCATTAATTTTATATACTTCACAACAAAAAAAACATTAAATTTGTTTTTCTATTTTTCTCAATTGCAGATAGAAGACGCTATGTTAATGTTTGATAAACAGACAAATAGGCATAGAGGTAAGTTGAGAATATTTTTTAAAAATGAAATTGCTCATAAAAAACGTATCATCATGATTGTTTAGAAAGCAAATGCTTTTCACACTCAATAACTCATTCAATTTCAATGCACGATTGAATTCAATCAATTGACTCTCAAATGAAAATCAATATATCAAAAAAAAGAGCAATAAAACAAAATAAAAAATGTTGAACTCTTTTTTCTCGACACATCATCAATATCATAAGCAGAAGGGGGCAAAAGTTTGTTTGATTTGTCGGCCTAATGATAAACAATTGAAAATCACAATCAGAAATGGCAAAAATAACATATTGCATCATTCATAAGAGGATTCAAAGATCGATAGATAAATTGGATAGACACATCATCACATATCGTCATAGAATAACAAGACAGAGGAGAGTAAAGATATGATCGCATTAATTTAGCATCTTTAACAAGATGTTTCACGCATGATAAATTTATATTCTATTAAAGCAAAATAAATTTTAATTATACACACCGCATACTAACTATATGAATTTTGCCTATATGTGCAATCTCATCTCTTCTGAAGTCATCGAGAGAAAATTTACTAACATGCTATGAATATGAGAGAAAGAGAAAAAGGGAAATCGCTTATCATGTTTTAAGGGATCATAACGGAAATTTGCTCCTCTCTCATAAACATATATGAGTAGAAGATGAACACACATAGAAAATCAATCTTTTATCTTGATGATGATAGTTGTGGGGAAAACAAAAAAAAAGGAAAATTTCTCGACTCTAATGAGAATTTATTTTACTGCAAAATAAAATTTACTTGAAACTGATAAAAAGTCTCTTTTCCTTTTTTCTCTTTCACATATTCACATTTCTTATCGTACATTTTGGGGTAACTTATGACATCACTGCGGTTGAGTCTCTTACAATTGTAATAATTTACTTAAATTTCCTATCGATATAAATCTCAATGCGAGAAACTCGGTGTAAGGAAGTAAAGAAGTTACCTAAAATATGGGAGCACAAGAAGTTAGTTACAAGCTCTTTTTCTTGGCAACGAGCTGAGATTTATCTAAAAAGTTTATTTTTAAATCAAGTTTTGATTTTTATGAGTACAATCTAGTTTTAAATCTTCATCATTATTTAAAGGAAATTTATTAAAAACAAGGGGTAAGATCTTTTGATACTTCAAATAAAAATCGATCATAGTTATCATTGAAAAATCTAGAAAAATCAAAAATTTGTATTTGTATTTGTATTTGTAATCAAATTTGATTTTTTGATACTTTTTTGATGAAGTTCGCACCCTTTGATTAAAAATATCTCTTGAAATGTTCATAGTAGGAGTGCGAAAATATTATTTTATTTTCCCGAACTTCATGATTTTAATGTTGATATATATGAAATTTAGAAATTAAAAGAAACATCAAAATAAAATGACAAAATATTCAAATTTACTTGGTTAGGATTTTGGATTTTTTGAAATCATCAATTGAATCAAAAAAAAAAAAATCTTAAAGCATATAAAATTTTTAAAATTGTTATTTTCTTTTTCATACATGAAAATTGTGTCAGTGACAATATGAGAGAAAGGCAATAAAACAGTAATTGTATGTAGATTCAATGATGATGCCATTCACTTTTCTTTCTATATCTCCCCCAATCATATTCAACATCCACTTACACGCCACGAAGATGATGTTATATATTTCTCTCTAACTAGAATAATCTCATAAAAGTACCTTTTGATGTTTTGCTGTGCTGTATCTACATAACGATGCGAACTCATCGTCTCGCCACAGACATTGTTATTGTTTATTTCTCATTCACCGAGCGAGAGAATCAAGAAGAAAAGAAAAAAGACACAATTTTTTTCCTCTGTTCACTTCTTTTGCCACATCGAAGGAAAAAAAAGCGCAGGGAAGGAGATTGGCGCCGTAAAATATTGACGCCCATTCCGAGAGTTTTATTTTTTTCTTCTTTTCTTCTCGCTCCTGAGTGAAGCGACGAGAAAAAGAAAGAAAAAACTGAAATCATAGAGAAAATATTTATTTTATGTATTATGATGCTCGCAATGTGCTAAATTGTTGTTGTTTTTGTTTTCAACAACGACAAGTTTAAGGATTTTTACTGACAAATATCTTTTTTCCTTCTTCCTGTTTATGTATGGCGGCAATGGTCAATTTCTATCATAAAGTGGTCAACTCAGCGAAAAAGTTTCCTTTATTTTCTTCAAGCAATGTAAATTGCAATAATTCAACAGTTGGCATTGAAAGCTATAGCTTAAATTAACGTAGAAATAATGAAAGAGTAGCGTGTGCTGTTCTCAACAATTTTATTGAAGCATTGGAATTTTTCTGTTTAAATTTATAGACTACAAATGAAAGTTTCGCTGTCGATAAAGTCATTGGTTGAATGTGTTTAATTTATGGCTTCAGAGTAATTGAAATGATAAATATAGAGAATATAAATAAATATAAAGTTGAATAAACTTTTCCATATTATTATGAGAATTCAATTATTTAGTTTAAAAAAATTATAATATTAAATTTAAAATTTTTCAAATAAAAATAAGGAAATTTAAATTTTGCATTAACCCAAGATATTTAAGTGACATTATTTGAAATTAAAAAATTTTTTTTTCTGTTCTCTCTTTCAAAATAATAATGAAAACATTTTTTGCAAGAAAAAATATCTACAATATAAACAAACAAGCTCAAAAATCCCAATTTAATCCACAATCTATAAATTACTAATTACGTAATTAGTAGAGAAACCTCAAAAACAATTTTCATTTTTGTACAGCTGACTTAAGCGCCCCCACACAAAAATGTGATATAATAATAACAAATGAATGTGTTCAAGTAAAGAAAAATTTTCTTGCAACAGCACAGAAGGAATTTCGCATTCAAATAATTTTAATCTTGATAAATTGCGCTAACTATAAAAAGCAAGAGCTGTGTAAGCAATAAAATTACTCAGAGTTTTGTAATTTTCTTCACCATTAATTGCAACAGTTTACAATTATAAAGTTCTTTGCACCTGACACCTTTTATTTATAAATGTATATGACATTCGCACGAGTAAAAGTTGATTATCGTCCGTAATTTTATTATTATAATTCATTAGTTTTAAAAGTTGAACAAAGTATATTAATTGCCATAAGTAAATCAATATGAGATCATATAATGAGAATTACCTCTTCTTTTGAGAAATGAGAATTATCAAAATAGATTATCAAGTCCTTGAACTGAAATAAAAATTTTTTTAAATATTCACATTAAATCCCCTCTTAAGCGGCATCATCAGCTATCCACTTTACTTTACTTCCTTTTATCCCTCTTACTCGTCGTCACGAAGCAGCAAGAAGAATTTTCTCTCATTCGTTGTCGTACAACGCGCAATGTACCAAAAAAAACTTTTTCTTTCTTTCTTTCTTTTTCATCATCCTCCGCCTATGCGCTAGCGAGGGAATATAAATAATAATAAGAAGGAGCAGGCAATAGGCACTCACATACACATCATGCAATGAGAGAAGAGAGAGAGAGAGAGAGAGAAAGTGGAGAAAGAATCTTGATGATTTGTGGTTGAGCATTAAGTCAAAATTATGACTCGCTTCTGTGTGGCATTTCTAAGAGGGAGGAAATAAAAATTTCTGTATATTTGGCTCCAATAGGGACAGTAATAATAACATATTATTAAATAGAGATGATTGTGTGAAGAGCAGAAAATTGTGTAATGAAACTGTCAAGAAAATAGCGCGCGCGGCATGATATAAATGGATTTGCTAGTGCTTCACAATAAAACAACAAAACGACAACGACATGAGGAAGTTAGTCACTCTTGTTTTGCTCTGCATTATGTACACACAAGTAAGACAAATGTGTTTAATTGTTTGTTGCTAACACTTTGACAAATTGTTGCATTTTGCATTTCTCTCTTGTGGATTTCTCTCTTTCATTTTGTAACAATTTGCCCATTAATATAATGTTGAGAGTAAATGTAAGTGAAATTAAATTAATGTACTCAATTGTCACACATACAATTGAGAATTTCTATCACAGAAACTCCTAAAGTTATCGTCATTTAATGATTTTATAAAAAAAAATATTGCAAAACTAATTGACATTAAAAAAATACTCTTTTGTAAATTATATAAATTTTTATTTTGCAAAATTTTAACAAAATTTCAAATTCAAACAAAAAAACTTTGTCAAAAAGTAAATATGAACAAATTCTCAATTCTTTTTTATTTTCGGAAGTATTTTGAGAAAAAGTTTAAACTGCTGCTACATTTTTCAACGCTATACAAATAAATATTTTATGATATTTTACTCTTTGCTCACTCTTTTTCATCACTCAGTGAGGAGAGAAAGTAAAGTAAAATACAATTTTATTACTCTTTCCACCCCTTATTTCATTATTTATGCGGTACACAGTTTTATGAAATTTTTCTTCCTCAACTGTGCTGTTCGAAATTTTTCAGTTGAGTTATTTTAAAATGAAATACCGAAAGGTAAAGAGGAGGCTGCTGTTCGAAAATAGAACATTGGTCAGTAGAATAAAATGTTTCTGGCTACAAATTTTATGATCATAATTATTTTATGATAACCTAGTTACTGTTTCCAACATTTTTTATATTTTATTAAAAAGCAATACAATACTCAAGGTAGGGATAGTTCCAAAAAATTTTTTTTATTTTTCAAGCTCGCCTACTGACATTAAAAAAAGTTACTACACCAAATTGTACTAGAAAGCTTTCGAAATCTTTTATAAAAAAAATTTGATTGAGTTTTTCTGCTGATTTCCAAGGTGTTTCGCAACGAAACTTTTATTTTTGTGCTTAGTATTTGGAAATCTATCAGAACCAAACAAATTTTAATGGAAATTCAGTTTATTTAAGAGTTTTATAAAAGCTTTTTAGTGGTGTAGTAACTTTTTTCAACGTCAATAGGCGAGCTTGAAAAATAAAAAATTTTTTTTGGAACTGTCTCTACCTTGACAATACTTAAAAAAGTTATTGAATTTTTAAATTTTTTTGAAATATTTTAAATTCATCAAATTAAGATCGTAAACCAAATAACTGAGCTTTAAATAAAGCATATGTAAAAAGTAGTTCAGAATAGTATGAAACTTCCTCTTTCAAACACGTTTTTGTATTGTTAGTAACCTAGCAAGAAATAAATTACTTTAAAAAATAAAAATTTTTAATTTATACATACAAATCCATTTGGAACACATGTAACCACACTTTCTTTCAAATAATGTTTAGATTGGCTTTTTAAATCGAATAATAATGCTTTTATATTTTGTGGCGTAGAATCTTTCATATTTTTGAAACATACTAAAGCATTCGTTAGAATTTTTTGACGTAAATCAAGAACTTTAGCATTACAATCTGTTATTGTATTATTTTTCTGTAATAATAAATAATTTTTTTTGAGCCTTGAAATTAATTTAACATTTAAATAATTTTTAAATCTACCTCAAAACATGCATTTAATCTATAGTTAATTTTTTTAATTGCTTTATTTTTAAATGGCAGTAAGCATCGAAAAAGATTTGTATCTATTGTATCGAAGCAGCTTTTAACTTCAGATGTTGTTTGATCACTAAAAATTATCACTATTAACAAAATATAAATGAGTGAAGAAATAATTTTCATTTTGAAAGAAGAAAACTAAACTGAAATTGGTTTGGGATATTTCAAAGTTTTTATAGAACAATTTAGTGATTTTATTTGTGATTTGGAACAACGAAACTTGAATCGTGAAGGATATAAAAAGAACATAACTTTTTAACAAAATAAACAAACACCTTCAATTAGTTCAAATCGTGAGTTTTTCAATATCAAGTATTATTTCATGACTTATTCATGAATAAAAAATTAAAAAAGAGTCAATGTTATAAAAAATGAAATAAAGCCAAAAAGTAATAATTTTAAGGAAAATAAAATTGACTTGATGAAAAATAAAATAAATTGCTTCAATATCAGACAGAAATTCCATTACAAAAAAAAATTATCCCTCAATCAGCACTTTTTCCTTTTCATTCAATCTTGTTCAGCGTGTGACTGTGTATGAACGTTTTCATATTTTAGCTGTCACAAACATATGCGGATTGTCATTCAAGCCTTACAAGCTTACAACATCGGATGACCAACTCATCCATTTTTCTTTACCCCCTTCAATTAGAGTATTGTGAGTGAATGAACGGGAGAGAGAGAGAAAGAGAGAAAGTGAAAAAATTGAATTTCTGTTTGTGATTTTGACAACATTTAGGCTAATTGAAATAGATTGGACAGTGTCAGAATGAGAAAAATTCAATTTATTGATTTCCTTGCCCATCAAATTTTAATTAAATTAAGTTCAGCAAGCGTGAGTCATGGCAATATAAATCATTTTCATAAAAAATATCTTCAAATGCATATGATTCAAATTATGTTCATCGCATGTGGCTGCTGTTACTGCTTCTTGTCTTGATGAATAGAGACTGACTTTATAGCTTGTGCCATGAGTGGTGATAGAAAGAAAGAAAAATCTCATAATAGTCTTTTGTGATGATTACATAATGCATAAAATAATCATTAAAATGATAAAAGCTGAACTGCTGTTACTGCTCTCGTATACGACGATATGTATTGAAGATGCTTTTCAAGCGAAAGGGAGAAAAATTGTTTGCTAATGGCTTGATTTATCTTGATAAGACAGAACAGAGAGTTTGTTGCTAAAAAAAATATTCAAAAGAGATTTGAGATAGCAAAAAAGGCAAAAGTACTGTGTGAAAGTCATTTGCCGAGTATAAAAAATGCGACATCAAATTATCTCAAAGCTTTTATCTTAACTGGTTTGATTGTTATTTGTTTTGTTTAAAATTCAATCAATTTTTGTTTGAAAACAAAATCAGAAAAAATTTTGATAAACATTTTATTTTCTTGCCAAGTTTATATTAAAATTTTATGAAAGTTTTTACTTTTCATTAAAATTTATTTATTGCTTCTATTGAATTAAATATGATTATAATTTTTATTTCTTGATGATTTTTTTTTGGAACAAAATAATTGCTATTTTGACAGCTGATATTATTTATTTAAAAATTTCATTGTATTGAAAAAATCAATGTCAAACTTTTAAGTGTCTATTCTTATATAATTTTTTTAACAAAAATAAAATAAAATTGAAACTCCCTCCAAGTTATACTTAATTCTTGTAACTACAATAAAACAATTTTCAAAACACAAAAAAAAAAACAAATAGGGACGAATGGTAAAAGAGGGTTAATGAGTTTTCAGTCAGACACTGCTGTTGCTTGTTAAAATGCTTTCAATTGTGTGGGGATAAGCTGGTAAAATTTTTACTGGCTCATAAAATTACTCTTGAAACGCATAGTCGTAAAATTTTAAAGTCAAACTTTTGACATACAGTTAAATTTGAATGAAAATAAAATGAAAGAAAAATAACATAAATGGCTATAAGACCATTATTTTGTGATAAAATGTATGGAAATGAGTTACTGCTGCTGCATGTCAGTTAATTACATAGAAAAATTCTCAATAATAATGAGATAACAAATTATTTATGTGAGATAGCATTTTATACAATTGAAAAAGTCGTCATGTGAGAGTGAAACAAAAGAAATGAAATTACAAACAATAAATTTATTTTTATATGAAAACTTGAGCGATAAAAGTTTCAAGAAGAGACGGAAAGGAGCTTAGTACTACATGCGAGCTGCTTTCATCATACAAATTGAATGAATCAATAGGAAAAACTTTTGCAATCATCAGTAATCAATAAATAATTCAATTTCATACTTAAGAGCTCTAATTTCAGAATCACAAAAAAAATTAATTTTCTTTTATTGTCTATTCATAAACTAAAGAACTATAAATGAAAAGTTTTTTTGTTTTATATTCACTTTTCAATCACTATGACACTTAAATTGTACTACAAGTGAGGAAAAAAATGTTTATAAAAAATATCACGAAAATAAATTTGCAGGCGAGAGTGTCAGACATGAATTTCCACTTTTTAGAATCCCTTTTAGCAATATAATGTCATCGGGTGTCAAATGCCAGCCTGAAAGTTGCCCTAGAAATGTGATTAGAATAAAATAAACATTTTTGTAGTAAAATTTTTCATTTTCGAATTTACCAACAGACATCAGTTCAGGAAGTTGTAGAAGCAACTCCATAGTTATCATAGTAAAATTCGGTGCTGATGTGAACCAAATGTCTTCTAATTTATCGAAACTGTATTCTAGTAAAATGCTGGATAAAATAGAGATAAATAAATATAAATTTAAGTAAAATTTTTTTAAATGAAAGCAAGCTCTGTTTTAAAGAAATAAACTAAACTAAATTAAAATAAGAGAAAAATTTTACTCTCCTAAAATTAAGACTAACTATATAAATTTAGAATTATGAAGATACAAAATTTCAAGATTTCATTATACAAGACTTATCAAAATAAAATAAATTATATATCCCTTGACATTTTGTGGTCTTATGAGAGAATTATCGAATACAATTGTATGAGATTTGCATAAATATTGAATAATAAATATTCCTAAAATTATCAAATTCAAAACAAAGCTCTCCTACCACAAGAGTGAGAATTCAATTTACTTACCTTGCCATCTCAATTTCAGTAAACGGCATGTTGTCGACAGCTAATCTTCTTATCGTCTGATGACAATTGCATATTAAATGACGTAAGGTTATAGCACTCATTGGACTATTAAGCACCTCCATTGACTGTAAACTGCCAAAATTCTCTCCCTCGGCATAAGCCACATTTATTGTCAACTCATCCATCATGTAAAAGTCGAGATCGATTAGATTCGGACAATATTTAATCAAATGTATGACATCCATAATACCACGTCCCTTCATAAATGTCAAGTGTTTAAACTGTGAGCCGATTGTCTTTAACACGGGCACCATTTCGTCACAATTGAAACGGTAAATCTTCAAACGTTCCAATTTTCTCAATGTTGTCAATTGATTGAGAATGTTAGCGTCAGGTGAATCTAAATAAAGATGTCGGAGTTGTGAACAGCTCTTGCATATAGCTCGCATACTATGTGCTGTGGTATTTGTATCGTGAATGTATTGTAATTTGCACACAAATGAGGGATTTATGGTGTCCAAAATATGATGAAGTGATCGGCCGACAAATGAATAACAGCCGAGACTCGTTAAATTGCTGATGTTTAGCAATAATGAGGCAATATCGACGTGATCAATATTCTCCTCGCCCAACGTGCCAATGTCAACACATGTCAGGGTTTTGCTCACGGATGATGTGCACAAGTAATCGATTCCAATATCAGTAATGTCCGTTTCACCCGATATGTCCAAATATAATAAATTCCTTTGATATTTCATGATATGATGAAGCACATCATCATTGGCAATATATGGAATGACCAATTTAATCAAATATGGTAAATACTTAATGATGTTAAACATCAAACTCATCATCTCCTCTTTGATCCAAATGCCCTTTAAATTCAGATATCGAATGCCTTTGCCTTGCATCGCAATTACTTGCAGGATTTTTTCATAATATGGATAAGGAAAGATTTCCGTTGTCAATGATTTGATATTGTGATTGAGAAGCATTTGTAAGCATACAAAGCGAACAGACGCTTGCAAATTATCTGAACTTAAAATTGATTGCAGCAACTCTTCATAAATTGTGTGAGTTGCTCCATTTGCTTCAAGATATGAACTAATTTCAACCATTATGAGTGACATGTCAAGATCATGTAGATTGAGAAAAGTATTTTGTTCGATTGTCTCTGCTGTGATGCCATAGCTTACACCTGATATTATGCTATTGGCTAGCTGCAGCAACGACATTTCATTTAAACTTGCAACATTATTCTTTTTTGACATCTTATTTTACATTCTAAAAAACAAAATAATGATTATTTATAAACATCACTCTTGACCTTAATAGGTTTTTCTTCTTTTTCATGTTTCGTTAAACGCAATACAGATGAAAAAATTTTCTCTCTATGTCATCAACAAACACTCTCTCGCTAATATGTCATAAAGAAAACTTTTCAATTTAATTACTCCCTTCCATACTACCGTTTAATATGTGGTATATGATATTTTCTCATTAGCAAATTACTTTTTTCATTATCGCATACTTCACACTATTTAATAACCAATCAAGTAACTGAGCTGAATTAATTGAGTCAAAGTTGGCGTAAGCGAGTGTGATAAGTAATTATTATTATTATCATCATCATCATCTTAAGCTAATGAAAGAAAGTGGCAATCACTTTTAATTATTATGATGGATAAAGATAAATATTTGAGTTTGTTACTTATATGAGAAATCTACAAGAGATAAATATATTCAAATAATTAATAAGAAAATTATTAATTTATAAACAATCAAATTCAAAGTAGTAATTTTTTATTTTTATTTAAAATCTCTTTATGAATTTTTCAATAAAATAAACAATTAATTACTACCTTAAAAAATAAAATGTTAAACTTTCACACTTTTCATCTAAAACTTGACTGAGCCGCTGAGTGGAAATTTTTGTTGATCATATGTTATTGTGTGTGCTTGAAATGCCTGTCTATTTTTACTATGAAAAGTGAGCAACAGAAAAAAAAGCCGATTCTGGTGCCAAAAACACGTCGCGTCGTTGATTTAATTTTCGCTTCTAGAAAATAAAAGATGAAAATTTTCAGACAATGATGCCACTTTTCTCTTGTTTGCTCTCAATTTTAAAGTGATGATGAAATGAGAGACAAACATAGAAAGCAGAGTTGTTTAAATTAGATTTCAAACAGTTTAGAGAAAGAAAAACTTTTTCATTTGCTACATTTGCAAAAAGTGCATCAGCATGTGATGTGAACTCACGAATGGCTATTTTTAAACATCTTTCGCACTTCACATTCTCCCAAAGAGAAAATAAACTTTTTTCTTCTCCTTCTGCTTTCCATGTAAATTGTTGTGTTATTAATGACACATCGAGTAGTTGAATAGTTTAGAAATGAAAAAGTTTTCGGTTTCAAAATAAATTTTTTATGTAGAAATTTTTTTTCAACTTTTTCTTTCTTGCATATGGCATGATGAGACAACTTCTTAGTCATGTTTGACATTGGTAGATGTCTTTAGAAGATGTATCATGAAAAATTTAAATTTCTCTTTTTTACTTCTGATGGAGCGAATGACTTGATTGAGTGTGTGATGAAAATGTGTTTTGACTCACACGAGATAGAGAGAAAGTGAGAAAGTATTTGAATATAAATGACAATCAAAGAGAACAGGGGATGGAAACGAAAAAGATATAGAAAGTACACGACCACGGATCGGAGTACTTAAGCGCATTTTTGTGCCACAGATCAGTGTTTATTGACAGATTACAGAGTTAACTGATTCGTTTTTAATCAAAAGCTTCTTTTAAAAGAAATCAAATATAACTAAAATAAAGAACTACTCAGTCTACTGAAGCTATTCAGATTTTCAAATTCATATTAATGAAGACTATTGTCTATGGTTTTTAAAAATAAAATATTGAAATTGAAATAAAAATAAAATTTTAAAACTTCAAAACATCTTTATTGTTTTGATTTTATTATTACTATTGGAATTTAATTTATGAAATTGAGTCGAATGTATTAATGTACTTAATGGATTTATTTCTTTAATTTCGTTTTTATTAGAATACATTGATCTAAAAATAACGGTCAATTCAAATTCAAATTCAATAAGATGGAAAAAAAACGCGTCGACGAAATAATCTTAGTAACCGAAGAAAAAATTTTTTGTTTACAATTTTCAATATGGAAATTTTAATTCGTAATTTCCCAATTTTACCAATCAGTGCACAGTGATTTGTTTTGGAAAAAAATGTTCAAAAATTAAAAAAATGCTCATGTCGTAAATTACCGTAATTTATGC
>JACWBX010000762.1:0-30270 GCA_014622435.1 Polypedilum pembai
AAAATAAAAGTTTCCTTACGAAACTTTAAATTCCTTCACTTTTTTGTCTTTTAGTGCCTGATTAGGATACTTTATGTCAAAATTACATAAAAATTATTTTGAAATTTCACAAATTTTATTAAAAATTCAAAAATGATTTTAGAAAATTTTTGTTAAATTTTAAAAAATATTTTTTAAAATTTTTTTTGAGGTTTAGGAAATTATTTTTTAAAATTTAATAAACTTTTTTAGGATTTTAATTAAGCAAGTTTTTATTAGAATTTCTTCACAATTTTAACAAATTTTTTTAAATTTTTTTTATGAGTGTACTAATCTGTTTTTGCTATTAAGAGTTCTTCTCTTTTGCTTTAAACAGAGTTAAAAAAGTAGAACTAACTTAAAACTACTTCTAAAGTAAATTTAAACTCTAAGCTACAGAACAGCAGTTTAACAACTATGATTGTAACTGAGTTGAAATCTTTTGATCAAATGAATGAAATGTTTTTGTTTAATTCTTTCTTTGAAATCAAATTGAAATAATTTTCAGGTCATAATGAAAGTAGTAAGTTTTTTTAATTGTTTCTTTTTTCTAATTCTATATAGATTTAGCCTAATCGTAAATATACTTTAAGTTGCTTTATTTTGATCTTTTTTGGTCTTTATTGTTGATTATTTGTAATTTAACATTAAATTAAATTTTTAAATATTTAAACTAAAATACAGATGTGAAAATATAAAAAAAAATTGAACTGGAATAAAAATGAGTAACGCAGAGCAAAATGAAGCTACTCTAAGCAACAAAATCGAATTTTTGTTCCAAGTTGCTTCTATTTAGTTTTTTAGCTTCTTATCAAATATTGTTTTCTGTCCACAGCTGAGATTTATCTAATACTTTCTTAAATATTTGTTTTGTAATATTATTTAAAAAATTTCATTTTATTCTTATATTTTTAATAAATAAATCTTTTGTTTTTAGTTTTTGAAGGTTTTTTTTATAAAAAACAATTGAAAGCAATAAAATTTTTGTCAATACCAATTCATCATCCTCATTTTAATTCAAACTCCATTTATTCCTGATTAAATTTCTCTCTTTTCCATCATTCTATTATTTTAAACATCTTCAATAAAATTTTGTTGTTTTTCAAGTAGATAAAAAGGAAGTCAAGCGTAGGAGTAAAAAAGGAAGGACAGAACAGTGTGTTTTTCCCTATTTACAAAATGAATTAAGCAAATCTCATTAAAAGTCTTCTCAAATTTCCATTTTCTTTACTTTCTTTAAAAAAACAAAGAGAAATAAAAAAAATCAACCCCACAGTTTGAAATTTTACACTGTCAGGGTAAGAAATAGATATTTTTTTATCCCTTCAGCTCTCGCTCGCCTTAATTCCGCGCCTGTCTTATCATGAAAAACAAAAAATTTCTTTTAATCGATTTTTTTTACTCCTTGCATGTAATAAACAGCGGCACCAACACAATCAAAGACGAACGAGATGAAATTAAAAAATTCAAAATCTTACCCCTTTCTATTTTGCATGCCTCGTGTGTATTACAATGTGTATATATACACAAGCACCGACAGCACATTTTTTCTCTCTCTCTGTGGGGTTAGAAAAAAAAAGTTGTGAGGCACACGCGGGATGAGAATGAAAAAAATCGTTACCCAGACATTTGATATGCAAATTAAAGGGAGAAATGAGTGGGTAAAATTATTTTTTTCTCTTTTTTCCTTTTACTGCTGCTGCTGATGCTGACTCTTGTGTGCGTCGTCATTAAAATTTTTTTCTTTCTGTTTGTGTATATTAAGGGGGTGCTTTACAGTGGGTGAAGAAAAATTTTTAAATTATGTTGAAGGATTAGAAACTAAATTTTCTTTTTGGGAAATTAAAGAAATTTCAATTTTTCTTAATGAATTTCAAATGAAATTTAACATGTTAAATTTATTTTGTGAAATTTGAAAAATAAATTATAATTTATTGTATAGTCAAAGAAAAAGCTTATTTAAATGAAATTTTTGTAGCAAAATGTATTAAATAAAAAGCGATTGTTTAATATTTTCATACGATATTTTTAAAACAAATAAGTTTATAGATCTGTGAAAACTGGCTAGCTGGTTGGTTGACCAAAAACTAACACCAACGAGTGAAAATTAAAATTTCTTAAAATTATCAAGTTATCAAAATATGAAACTCTTTATAAAAGTTCAATTATTAATTAAAATTACATGCTCAAAAAGCATCAATAATATTTTTATTTTAAACTTTTTTAGTGTCTCACACTAATATTTTTTTCCACTCATTTCTTCTTCATTGTGAGCGTAGAAGAGTTGAAAGAAATTTTTCTTTTAAAAGCATCTCGGGTTTGTAAGAAAATGCGATGATGAAAAATATTATGGCTGGATGTTTTTGTGTGTTGGTGGATTGTTGAATGAAGTAGAATTTTTTTCTTCATCAAAGGATAAAAAATTATTGCTAAGAGGGATAAAATGAAGAAAGTAAAAGAAAAGAAAAGTAGGATGAAAAATTCTTTTTGCTGTGTTTATAAAAATAATGAAAATTATAGAAAAAAAATAATTTATGATTAAAATGAAAATTTTAAATCATGAATGAATAAATTTTTAATCAACTCTCACTAACACTTTTAAAAAAATCATACTCACAAAAAGAATTTAATCAGGGTAACGAAAAATGAATTTTTTAAACCCTTTCCACCCTCAGCATTTTTTTAACTTCTATTTTATTCAAATTTCACTACAGAAGATTTTTTTCATTCATTATGCATGTGTATCTCATGAATCATTCCGTTATGTATAATTGCAGCACACACAGGAAAGAAAAAAAAACTCAGGGGTGAAATTTTTTTCATTTGACAGTGACGCTGTAAAGGGTTGAGAGTGTGCCTTTGTGCATATATATGTAAATGAGACGATTTGTTTCTCTGGGTAACAATATGCAAAAATATATGAGTAAGAGATGATGCTGTGGGTATGAATGTGCATCTTTTGTGAGGGGTGAAGTTTTTTGTGTTCTTTAATGAGTTTTTTGAATATTTATAAAATTTTATTTTGAAATTCATAAATTTTTTATATTTTTTCAACTTAAATGATTTTTTAGTTCTGTTGTTTATCTTGTTTGAAAAACTTTTTAAATTAACAAAAAATAACAGAAATTTTTAAACAAACGTTTAAATTTAATTCATACTTTATCACCAGAGTTGTTTTCAGCAAACTCGCCGGTTTTGGTCGGTTTGTTGAGTATCTCAAAATTGAAACTTTGTAAATTGAAAATTTCTTTTGCTGCTGATTATATAGAGCTTTATAAGAAAAATAAAAGTAATTCAAAGGCTTGCTGCGGTTGAACTAAATCAATTTTTGACTCTGCCAGTTTTTAAAAATTTTCAAAAATAGCGAGATTGAAATTGAAATAAATTACCGGCCAACTCAACTGCAAATAAACCTTCAAGTTACTTTTATTTTACTCGTAGAGGCTTATAGAACCTCTAACAAAAGAGTTTTTAATTATATAAATTTTAGATTTTGAAATATTTATCAAACCGGCCAAAACCAACGAGTTTTCCCGGTAATAACTCTGTTTAACACTTAGAAATTCAAAATATTTTCTAACATCAGACAAAATTTACTCTTAATAACTCCTTCGGGTTTCATTATTTCTTGAAAAACATACACGCTTTCTACACATTTTTAACGGCATCACATGAAAGTCACATTGAAAAAAATAAAAACAAAAACAAATCTCTCCACATTGTAAATAAAAAAGTGGAAAGAAAATAAAAAAGTTTTTATGTCTATGTTTAAGACTGTCAAATGTCAATAAAAACAAAAGAGCGGCAGCACTTTTCACATATGCCTTTGCTCCCTCATCGCACACCATAAAACGTAAATTAGCGCATGAATTCGCACGCGAGCCATTAAAAAGTCATAAATGATTCGCTTTCTTGTGTGCAAAGAAGTGAAATGATAAAAAAAGAAAAATGGGCAAATGCACTTCCTTAGGTAATCATGATGAAGTTACTGATGTCACTCTTAATGTCAAAAATCCATTAACTCGCGTCTCTAAATCGTAAAAAAGTGCGAGCTTGAGATTTTGAATAATTTTTCATTTTTTTCTTCTCTCACTCTGTGGCGACCGCGACATGTAGCAGCTAGAAGACGATTACGATTCATAAAAGTTAACGATTACGACTCAAACTGCGATGAAAAAATAAAAAAGAGAAAATATTATGATACTAAGTGGTGAAGTATAAAAAATGACAAAATTTTCACAGCACAAAAGGCTTTTTGACCACTTTATAAAGGAAAAAAATCTTCTTCATATTTGATATTTTTTAAATAATAAATAAAAAGATTAAGCCGGAGGTAACAGCAAGAAAATTAATTTTTCTCTTTTTTGATAAACAACAGGATGTGGCTTCTTATTTAAATTGATGTTATGAAAATCATCTCTGAAGATTACAAAATGAAATTTTCTCTAATGGCAATGAGATTTAAATTTGTGACTGAAAAATTAAAAAATGTTGTTAAAAGAATTATTAAAATTAAAATTCTGTTAGTTACGCTTCTCTTGACTTTTAAAATTTCATTTTTAGAAACATTTGTGTTTTCGTAAAATTTTAAAATGGTTTCATCACAAACAAATTTAATCTTCTTTGAAACTACGTTCTTTTATATTTTTCAACATGCAAAAATTTTTTTCCATCAATTAAAAGAAAGAAAGAGATTACAAAGCAATTCTAAGACCATCAACGGTCGTCATAATCACAAACACAAAATAGAATGAAAACCTTAGAGCAGAAAAGATTAAAAGAAAACAAAGAGAAAAATTATTTTATTAAAATGCGAGGCAAATGTAGGCAAAGTAAACAAACGTCATGTCTATCAAGCCTGCAAGCACACTTAACAGTCGTCGTCAAGGAGGCACTTGGCCATCATGGAAAGCTAAAGAAAGAACATTTTCTTTTTACTTTTCTGCCATCGCTACCTAATTACTTTTTTATCTTTTGCCAAGTTTGTGTAATTTTCACTCTGCTCGCAGCTTCACCGTTAAAAGAGATTAAAAAAGAAATGATGAAAAAAAGTCTTTTTTGCTTTCTTGTGCGCACTTTCATTAATTTTTTTTTCTGCTGCCTTGCTCATTTTCATCTTTTGAATTGGTAGAGTGGAGCCTCTAATGGCCATAGAAGAGTAGAAAATAAGAAGAAGAGTGAGTGAAAAATGAAACTTACTTATAAAGGTTGGCTAACTTTGTTGAACTTTTTTTGGTTAAGAATTTTTAAAATATGAAAATTTTATAAACAAATTAATAATTGTGATGAAATTTTTATATATATGAAAATTCAATAATAAAAAATGAAAGCAAAAAATAATTTAATTTTTCTACAGATGCAACATTAAGATTAAGGAGAAAAAAAAAACAATAATTCATGTCTTTGACTCGAAAATCTTAAAAGATGAAATTTAACTCCCTCTTTATTTTCTTCATTCACTCTCCCTAAAATTATCCCCTTTTTGTATTAACAAAAATATTCATTTTCAGTCACTCGCGAGCGATGTAAAGTACGAAAAATTTTCTTCCATCTCTAAATTATTTAAATATGCAAAAGCAAACGAATGAAAGAGCACCTCAACCCCATCAATGCTGCTATTATTTTATACGAACATCACAAATACAGCGGCAGACGTCGCATTTACTCCTTCTTCTCATTTAAACTCATTGCGCAATAACATCATCAACAGCAGTGGCAAAAACATAGCATGCCATCCATCCATCTATCCCTTTAATAAATACAAGCAATGGAAAAATTAATGCTTAAGAACTTTCTCTTCTTTTCTCTTCTTTGTGTGTTCATTTGAATTCTTTTACTCTTTCTTTTGAGTAAATGCAGGCTGCAAAATAGGATGAAACGTTTGAAAAATTTTTAAAATTATTTTTTCTTTTTAAAAATTTAAATTCTTTTAGTTATTTGATACTTTTTGAATTTTTGTTTAATAATCGAACTTCTTAAATTTTTTAAAAATTTATTTTTCGCCTTAAATTTCTTCCTATCCTTAAAGTTTTCCTTCACTCTTCTTTTTTTTTCCTTTTAATGAAATCAACATTTGGAGTGAGTTCCGATTCATTTTAACTCCCTATTTACGCCCATCCGCGTAAGAAAAAAAGAAAATGAGAAACAAGGAAAAAAATTCAAATTTTTTTTAACTTTAATGTGTACAAAAACGAAAGGGATAGAAAGAGACAGAATGAAACGATGTAATGAATGAGTGAATGAACGCGAGACTGCTACGAATATGCAAAATAGAAAAAGAAAAAATAGTGACAGTCATGTTGAGATGAAAAAAGGGGTTAATTTTTAGAAAACTTTTATTTGTGTTTGTAAAATTTGCGTTGAAACTTTTTTTAATATTCATTAAAAACTGTGTCACAGCAGTAACAAAATCATCACAATTCAAGCGTCTCTAGAGAATTTGTCCTTCAATTCAAACACAAAGCAGAAAAATTGTCGAAAATTTTTTTCTATCTCCATCAATTTTAAATTCTAGCATCAGCAGCAAAAAAAAGGAGAGAAATGAGAAACTTTCCATTTCGATGGCCGCGAGCAGCTTCACTTTTCGCTCATCCACTTTCACTTCTTTCTACCGAACACAACAACAAAAAATAAAATGAATGAGAAAAATCGTTCGCTGCTTTTTTGTGTAATTTCGGGGATAAGAGAGTACAGCGACAGCCTTCTGCCACCCACACCCGTAACAAACCCCTTCTGCCCATCAACTCATCCCTTTCATTACGTCCGCTATGTATTTTTTTCCTCCTTCGCCTCGTTTTTAATTCAATTTAAAATGAACGGAGAATCTTCGCATTATTTTCTCCCTTCCATCGTCCGCCTTTCTTTCTATTCCATTCTCATTTACAGTGGATGATGGTGGCAGTCACAAGGCTGGGGAGATGTTTTCTGCTATTGCTAACTTTTTTGTGTACTGCTTCTTTTCCATTACACAGAGTTGGGGTTGAAAATGAAGCAGGGAGAAAAAAAGCAATTTTAATCTTTATGCCTTTCAGTCCTCTTTGTCTTCTTTTTCTCGCTACGCTCACTAATTATTGAAATCTTTTTTTCTCTTCTCTTGCTGTTTTTTACAAACAAAATTTAATGGAAAGATGGCAAATGTTTGTTTTTGGTGAAGAGAAATTTTTTTGTTTTACTTTTGGTTTTTTAATGAAACAAAAAAAGACAAAGTGGAGGAAAAGTTAAACATAATAAGTTTTTTAAGTAAAAGAATGAGCTAAAAATTTGTTTCCTGCTTTAAAATGAATTCAACTTGTGTCTAGAAAAATTGCATTGATGAAAGTTTTTTTAGTATTTTTTAAAAATTAATCAAAACCGATAGGGTTTGACAGATAAGAAGAAGAAGTAAGAGTATATTTAGAGCAGTTGAGCGCCTCTGTGACCGCGAGGTTCATGCGCTTGATCTGAAAAATAGCGTAGTGGCTGTTCCGGGTTCGAGTCCAGGCTGCGTTTTCTTTCAGAAATTTTTCAGAAGTTTAGATACTTCGACTGCTCAAGTGCTCTCGAAACGCACTTTATAAGGTAAGGTCCCTCACTATAGTGATAGTTTGGCTGAGATATTGTAGTGTTACAGAGAAGTGGGGATACTCATGCGATTTCATTGGTAAGGAAACTCTCTTCATTTGAAAATCGCTAGTAGCAGTCATTTAACTTCTCTGTAAAAATTGCAATATACAGTCAACTCGATCATTATCGTGAGCCAGGATTAGGTCACAACAGGCACTTGAGTCTACGTGCACCTGTGAGTTAGCAATAACTCCGCCTGGGAAAAACTTTAATCCAAAATCCAAAAGAGTATATTTCTTTTTTTTCTCACATTTTTTGTATGAAATAAATAAAGAAAAACAGAAAATAAATATGCATTAATTTTTTCTTTTTATCTGCATTTTGCGAAACCCTAAGAACAAATCAACTGATGAATGACGTTAGAGTTTAATTTTTCCTTTTTAGTCCACTTTGAAGATGTCTCAGTAGAGGAAACTAGGAACTTCGAAATTTAATATACAGGTTTTTACAATATTTTAATGTCGAAATAATGAGATGTCCAAATTTCAAACAGTAAAATTTCAGACTTAAATTTATGCAATGCTTTGACTCCCTAAAAACCGTTATCAAAAACTTTTAAATTTTTTTCATTTTCATTTTCAATTAATTGAAATACACAAATTAAGGAAAAGAAAATATTTGATTTCAGCGATTTGTTATTATAAATGCAATATTTTAAATATCCTACAAAGTATTGTTTCTTAGATTCTAAAATTTTCAATTTTCGATTAAAGTTTTCCAAAAAATTTAAAATTTCTTCTACTAAAATTTTATGAAAATTAAAAACTTGAAAAATCAAAGGAAATTTATTTCTGTTAAAGCTTCAGAATCGAAATAATAACTTTTAATAAAAACACTCAGCTAAAAAGTTGAAATTTATAAAATTTCTGTGAACTTATCATTATATTACAAAATTGCCAATTTCCCTCAATTCTTATCACTAAAAAATTCTTTTAAAATATTCAAAATTATCGCCTAATGTCCCTTTATAGCACCATCATTATTTCCCATTTCTTACCTTTACTTTCTCAACTCAACTTATAAGTGCACATACACATTAAAATTTTCTCTTCTTTCGCCTTAATGTTTCTTTCTTTCTTTCTCCCTTAACAAAAATTGTCAAGTTATGTGCGATCGAGGTAAACAAGTGGGCAAAGATTGTGGTGGTGTTGGAGATTAAAAATGTGTGCACTGGGGTTGTTTTATTAAAAAAAAAAGGAATTTTTCTTTCACGTTTTTTTACGTAAACATCGTCAATGATGCCATTGGAACATTCAAAAGCAGAAGCGAGAGGGAAAAATTGATAATTTTAATTACTTGTCAGCTGCCGATGTCGACCCTCAACTGGATATTTATCCATTAGCCATTGCAACAAGAACAAAAGAATGTTTAAAAAAAATTTAAATTTCCATTCTCATTTGCTATTCATTGAACCCGGAAATTGATAATTAATGTTAATGGAGGAAGGTCATTAATTATTTCTAGATAGATAAATTCTATTGAAAAGATGGGCGGATGTGAGACCCATGTCTTTTCAATTTCACACCAATTTTGGCATTTCTTGCTTGAGATTTGAAATTTCTTATGTTTATTGATATAGGTCAAAATGGAAATTAAAATTTCTTTTTTTTTATTATTGAGTTTTTAAAATGAAAATTTGTATAAAATATTGAGTTTTTTCATACCCATTTAAACACAAAATATATTTTTCATTGATATAAGAATTTTTTGAAAGCATGAAAATCCAATGTAAAAGAGAAAATTTTGTTATGCTTACTGATGACAACCAAAAATACTTATCGAAAAATATTTATACTCACGACCTAAGAACTCTTTTTGCTTACTATGATTATTTTTTGTCTTTATTTTATTTATTTGTTAAAAATCTTGAATTTCCTATCATAAAACTAATTTTTTATGACTGTTTTTTTGCTTTTATAAGAAAACAATTAATTGCTCAATAAAACATCTGCCTAAATATGGCTAGTTTACGAAATTTGGGAACAAATTGTGATCAAAAAATCAAACTGGGATCAAAAATTTTTGAAAGAATTCTGAGGTCTTGTTTACACTTATATATTTTGTTTTATTTATTCTACTTTAAGTAATATAAAAAAAGAGTGAAAAATAAATTTTAACTGTGAAGACTAAAATTTATCAATTCAAGTATCGTCTAAAAAATTTTCATAATTGAAGACAGTTTTACAGTTTTATTAATTGAATAAATAATGATAAAAATTGATCAAAATTGAGTTCATAAGTATCACTTTTTGAGTATCTTTACTTAACCTATATGCGAATTATGTTTGAGGTTCATTATTACTTGTAGAGTTATTACTAGACTTTCATTAACATTCAACTATCCTGACCGACGTTTACAATATTAGTATAAAAAAATTAAATACAGCAATAAATTCAGCAAATTATGTTGCAAAAATTATTTTGCAGTTTTTACTGTTTCAAAAATTTCTACTTTCACGAATTATTTTCCAATAAACTGAGATAAGCTATGAGCATTATAATGACAGAGTTCATATCAAAGCAAATCAAAGTTTCATAAAGAACTGCTTTATTATTTACATTTCATGGAAAGTTTTTAACAGAATTTCCGTAATTTATTTTCAATTTCTTTTTGTAGAAGAAGACAATGGACTAAAAAGTAGAGAAATTAATTTCTTTTACTATCACCAAAACTTTATTTTTGAAAAACTTGAATTTTTTGTTTTCTTTTATTTTATTTTTATGTTTGAAAACACATTCTAAATTTATCTTCTAATTTAAATATACATTTTTATTACTCATCCATTTTTAACCGTTGTTTTTCATCGTCAATTTAATTTCACCATCTCTCTGCATTTGTTCAAATGGTAATTTTTTAACAAAAAAAGTAAGGAAAAATCATTGATGGTGTGAGAAAATTTGAATGACTATAAAATTGAGAGGAAAAAATTCTAAAAGGATGAGGAGAAAAAGAGCACAATCTTGTCCCCTTAGATTTTATCAGAAAAGAAGGAAAGTAAAAGAGAAAAATGAGGACACAAGAACCAAGTTGAAAAGAGAAATCAAGGGTTGGAAAATTATAAAAAAGTTAAAATTTTGAATTTTTTAAAATTTCTAGCATAAATAAAAAAGAAATGCTGAAGTATCATCATTTCCGATAACAAAAAAGAAATTTGAACAGCAAAAGGCAAAGAAATCTTCCATATTATGTTCAACCATTCTTCAATCCCACTCTTAAAGAAATTTAAGTCCTCTCATTCATTTTCAAACCACCACCATCACCACCCACGTAAACGCGAGTGAACGGCCTAAAGGCAAATTTTCTTTCCTCTTTTCACTCTTTTATGGACTTTTTCTTTTCTCTTTCTTTCACTGTCGGAAGCGCCAACGAGAAGAAAAAGCTCTGGCATCGACTTGTTTATTCTTTTTTCATTTAAAATAAAGAGAGAAAAAAAAAGTTTCCTTAAGGTGATTGGTGTGAGTTTGGAGAGTTCTTTGAAAAAAAGCGGGCAACAGGCAAGCACAAATGTCTTTTAAGTAAAAATGAAAGAGTATGAGTTGAAAGGAAATTAGAATAGGCTGAAATGTTGATGGAATGAGTGAATAAGGTGGGTGAGTTGAATGAGAAAAAACATCCACGGACTCGCTTTAGATGAAGGGAAAAGAAATGGTTAATGCTATGAAAGGAGAAAGAAAAACAAGTTGGAAAGATTAGAAGAGAAAATTTAAAATTTATTAACTAAAAAGCATTTTACACGTAATAATAAAATGAACTTTTTTAGACGAAATTCATAAAAAAGTTTTAAAAGATTATTAGTTTTGTCTAATAGTGCTTAAGAGAACGTGTAGCGATCCACATAATAATTATAACATTACAATAATTTGTCCATAAAATTTTATATATAGTCTAAAAGATCATCTCATATAACATCACTGATGACTACTAAGCAGTCAAGATATCAAAATCTTAGGATTGTGTGAAGGCTTAGACTTGAATCAATCCATATATTGTCAACAACCTTCAGAATCAGTGCTCGAACCACTCGGCTATCGAAGTACACAACTATTCTAATGACCTAATATAAGCTACATAAAAAATCGAAAAATTCTGCAATACAAAGACAATATCTTTAATAGTATGAAATCTTTTTGCTAAACGAAATGATTTGTTTGCTTAAACACCTTCACTCTTTTTCATACGATATTTTTTTTTGTTTATTTATAACTGTTTTTAGATTTAATTTAGATTTTTATCAAATAAAGTTTTCACCAATTTCAAGTACATCAACCATTCTTCTTTATTTTGTCATTTCAATTCAAGTTTTGTAATTTTTCAACAAAGGAAGATAATTTGTAAAAATTTTGTATATCACTACAAACTACTTCCACTAAATTAATAATAGATTGCTTGAAATAACTGATTTTAAAAGTAAAAAATGAAATTATAATTTTAAAAGTTATATAATAAAGATTTTCTTTTACTGAGACTCATTTCTTCTCATCAGAAAAACATGCTTTTTTTTAACAAAAAAATACAATTTTTAAAAAATTTATTTTTGCTTTTTCCACTGCTCACTATTGAAAATTTAACAATGAATTTTGTGATTTTAATTTTTGTCAAATTTCTGCTTTATTGATTTGAAAATTTATATGACAAAATGTCATCTTTAAATTATTTTTCAAAGCTAACTCACTGAGTAAAGAAAGTATTTTTTGTGCCTTTCATTCTCCCACACCGTCAACATTCAAACCACCCACCACGTCCATTTCCACCCGCTACTCATTTTAATTTCACTTTTTTCTCCTTCTGCCATCCTTTTCTTTCAAAACTTTTTTTTTTCTTTTTTTCTTCTACCCGTGCCAGAGAAAGAAAAAAAAAGAGGAAAAAAACAACCTCCACCCCTTATCGCGCGCTCAGCAAAGTTCCGAAAATGAGAAAAATACGCAGTTAAAAGGAAAAGCGATGAAGAAGGCAGAAAAACAGCGGCAACAAAATAAGGGTAAAAGCGGAATATAATTTTAATGGATATTCGACGCGCAAATTCAAAGGCAAACGACTGTAGGCAGGCAACGAACAAGCGATTGAGTGAGTGAGTGAGAGAGAGAGCCAATGGTATGACGATAGAGATTTTCTCATTATCGGAATAGAAAAGAGAAATGGAGACCCTGACAGCATTTCAAGATTCTTCTTTTGACTGCTTGTATTGTGCTTAGAACAGGAGTGTGCAAAAAATGAAGACAGAGTTGGAAATTTTCTTAAAATTTTAGAGCTTTATGAAAGATTTTTAAGCTTGAAGAATGTTTCCTTGATTAGCTGATTGTATAGCTGATATATAGCTGTTAAGGTCTATAATTTTGAAAGTAAGATAATTCACTGAAAGTTTTCTTATTAATTGCATCACTTATAAAAAGACAAAAAATTTTATAAATTGAAGTTCAAGTTTTGTTAAATACTCATTTACAATAAAGAAATATCTATCTATGATTTCTCTATTGAATTTGAATTAAAAAGCCAATATTAGTCCAATGCCTGAGAATTCTTTCAAAATTTTTGATCCCAAAGATTGTAAATTAGCCATATTTAGCCAGATATTTTAATGAATTGATTCACTTGTTTACTCATAAAGCAAAAAATTGATCTTAAAATGTGAAGATTACGATAGGAAAATGAGATTTTGACAAAAAAAAATAATAGTGAGTCAAAAAACAATCATAAAAAGCAAAAAGAGTTCTCAGGCCTTGTGTTAACCTCCATACAAATCGAAATACTTTTTTCGATTTCATTGACTTTTTGCAAAAAGTCATTAAAGCATTATTGGCTTAAAGCTTGATAATTTTTGATTTATTCGACATCAATTGAGTTCAATAAAAGGAACAAAATTAATTTATTTGATTGAAACATCATAAAGAAAATTGTTTTATCACTGGCATAAAGTTTGTCGTTTTAAAGTGAAATTTATAGATCCAAAAAAGAAACTTTTAAAATATAAATATTTTTATAAGAATTTTGAAATTTTTATAGCACATGAAAATTATCTTTATAGAACTTATAACGTAAGCTTTATGTCAGTTATTTATTCCTTGTTCGAAATCAAACTCAAATTAAAGAGTTCTTACGACTTTAATTTGATCACTCAGAAGTAAATCGTAAATGAAAATAAATTTTACTTCTGATTTAATCAAAAATTTCTCATCTCTGAAAAGTCCTCTTTCGATTGAAATTCTCCTTCTTATTCAATTCCGATAAAAAAGCTCTAAATGAACGGAGCGAGTGAAAGTGAAAGGAACGAAAATGAAGGACAAATGGGGGTAAAAATGGCTGGCTTGTGTAATTTTTTAATAGCCACGGACGTAAGAAGCGAGCAAGAAATGAAAATTTCATAGCGATTTCGATGACCTTCTTCACAGCAGGAAAGGCCTCGTGTGGGTGGTTTGTGTGAGTGGCGTTTTTTTTCTCGATGTGTACGAGGCACTTCTTTTTTTGTTAAAAAAAGGTCTATGCTTTTGTGCGAATGGCACTTTTTGTGCCGCTTTAATGGCCGCCAACACGAAAGCAAAAAGAAAAAATTTGTACATAAAAGAAAAGTGGAGAGGAGAGATAAACACTTAGTGAAACGGCATCCATCGAAATCGCTCTATAAAATAAATTTTAATTAAAAATGCTTTTAAGGAATTTTTTTTTGCTCGCATTGCTTTTAATTTTTCTTTTTTTGTAGCTGCTTCCATAACAATTTTATTTTTAAAAGACTGTTATTTGGTGAAAATAAAATAAAGGTTGAGAGATGAGCACTTATGAATGAAATGTGATGCCTTAATGAGATAGAAAAATTAAACTTTAGAAAATTGATGTTTGTTTGTGATTAATTGAGAAAGATGAAAAAATTGTTTGGACATTATTAATTAGTGATTCTTGCCATTTCTAATAAAAAAATTTTTTTGATGTTGACTATTAGCACTGTTTTTAAGCTTATCATTTTTCGTAAATTAATGTTTTCTTCAATTATTTTCTGTCTCATTTATCTTAAAATTATTTAAATAACAAAAGAAATTTGATTGATTTCAAATATTAATTAAGTATAATTTTGTAAATAAAGTTTTAGTTTAATTAATTTGGAATTATCAAATTTCAAATTAAATAACCATTAATTGAATCATGAGCTATTTTTTAATGAAAGCAGAGTTGTTGAACTACTGGTCCGAAATTTACTATAGCCAAATGGTTTGATTAGCTGATCATGTTATATAAAAAGTAGCCAGTGACTACCGTAGCCAAAAATAAAATTAATTTTTAAAATAAGAAGAACAAAGATGCACACATCAATTCAAATTCAGGTTATTATGTTTCTTAAAAAACTTCTAAAAAGTATTTAGCATTTAAAACTAACAATTTTTCATTACATAAATGAAAAATATTTTGTTTCTTTTAAATCAATTATTTTTCATTCTTTGTTTAAAAAATTTGTAATTTTTTCTCAACAATTTTAGTAAAGCGATTTTAGCAATTTTAAAATTTTGCAGTTTTATTAATTTTTGCTAAATATAATGCTCTACTAGTAGAACATAAAGCCAAAGTCCGAAACCGTTTAGTTTTTTAGTCGCAACTAACTAAAATACAACTAATTTTTTGTCGATTAAAAATAAACCACTATACGGCTAAATTTTAGCTGTTTGTTAGCTGAATATTTTAATCGACTAAAATTTAGTTAATTTTTAGCCGAAGATTTTAACCTGTTAAATTTCAGTTGATTTTTTGTCGATGTTTTTAAACATTCAACAAACAGCAACGTTTCGTAAATTTTTTTGTTAAATAAATGTTTTTTGAATTGCTTTTGTAAGTGTCTTAAACGAGATTTTATTTCTCATTACTACATTTTATTTTGTATCAATCGTTGCAAGCTTTTCAATTATAATAGCAGACTTTTCCTTCCATCAACAAAAGAAACTAATAACACAATAATAATAATAATTGATATTAAAAATTAAAATTATTCTGATAGTAATGATCACGTCCGTTTTTCATTTCTCTCACCTTGGTTTGAATTAAGAAATCAAAACTGAAAATTTAAAACATTTTATTTAAAAGTCATCTTAGATCATTTGAATATTCAAATAAATATTGACAAACATATTATGTCAATACAACAACAAGACACTTCTAACAATATATCCACAACAAATAAACTCAACTGTTTCTCCCACTCTTTTGATTACTACACATGTAACTCATTCAACAAATAAAAAACTCAACAAGCGAGCAAATTCTTTCCTTTTTTATTCTCCCCAAGACATATTATCCCTTTCATACAATCTCAACCCTCCCCAAAAAAAAAAAGAAAAAAGTATTCAGAAAAATTCCCACAAAGTATTTCATATGAGAGAGAATGCAAGAAAGGACCAAAAATTTAGACAAGAAAAAAAAGATTTTTACTCAAATGCATGATTGAATGGAGCAGAAAAACTTTTTATTTTGGTATTCAGTTAATCCTTCTGAGTGTCCCTCAAGCAATAAAGAGCTCAATTCAGAAATATGGAGTTGTAGATGCCATGCATATTTAAATTGAAATGGTTACAAAGTAAAAATAGCGTCTTGTGGACAATGAAAATCTTTTTTTTTTTAATACTTACTTGCTGAATTTTTAAATAAATTCTTAAACAATTGAAAACTTTTTAAAAAAATGAAAATTTAAAATTTTAACATAAAATTTTTCTATGCATGTGTGGCTTAGCTTACCTTCGAAATTTTCAATTCATATACCTTCTTTCATGCTTTTATGATTCAATAAATAATCAAAATCTTATCCAGCAACAATCGACCATCAACAAAAGCGAAGAAAATTGAAAAAAAAAGTCAAAGGGACAAGAGTTGGTACTTGTATGATATTTTTTGTGGTTGACACATTTAAATATGCTTTTATGAATTGAATTTTCATCTACGAATTTGTACGTTTTTGTGACACATTAGATTTGCCTACTTTACGGTTACACTTGACTTCAAAAAAGGAATCAGACCTAAACAGAACTTCACAATTGCTGCGGTTATGGAGATTTTGAATTTCCATTCAAAGATTAGATTAAAAAATATTTTTTCATCATTGACTCTTTTGTTGTGTGAGATTTCCTTTGTGGAGTAAAAAGGAGAAAAAAATCCAGTGTTAAGGATTGATTGGAAATTTGAGTAAAAAGAATCGCCACAGGAAAAATTTCTCTTCCCTTAAGTTTTTCATTTCAATTTCCTTCTGGTTATGAAAGTGAAAAGGATATTTTAAATATTCTTTAGAAGCTGTTGCGTACATCACAAAACAATTTTTCATGAAATTTTTCATGTTTTGCTAAGACTATGATTTTAGAATAATTTTTGAAATCAATTAAAGACACTGCACAAGTGCTTAAATGCTTCAAATAACTATTTTAAGTCAATAAAAACAATTTTTTTCAATTTGTATATTTTTTATTTTATAGCAAATAATGCAAAACAAATTTTTTTTAATAACATAACAAAATTTTTTGTTTAAAATCAAAAGCAAAGATAAAAAGAAATTTGCAAATATTTTAATTTATTAACTGGACAGGAATTTATAAATTAGTAAAAGATTAAAATATTAAATTTTTTAGAGTTCGACATTATGCAGCATATTTCTTCTTCTTCTTATTTTCATAATGCCAAACTTTAAAATTTTCTAATTTATTTATTTTGACAAATTAAAAGTTGTTTAAGAAAATTAAATTTCATTATAAAACAGATTTTAAAATAAAAATTTTGAACTTTGTCTTTGTTATTTTTTACATTCAATTTTACATCTAGATTTTTCAAAGTAATATTTACATCAATATTTTGTTATTTTCTTTTAATAACTAAGTTTTGTGGACATAATGTAATACCAGGAGAAAATTAAAATGCTGTTTGATATCTTCAACAAATTTCGTTTTGTTTTGGATGAGATTGAGACACAAAAGAGATTTTCAATTTATTTTTGTTATATCAAAAGCATATGAACTTCAGTTTTAATTTTTTTTGGTTTTCTTCGGACATATAAGAAATTAAAATTATTAGAAATAAATTTAAAACAAAAATTTCATCATATATCTAAAAATAATAAATAATTTATATTTTGGCATAATTTTTTGGCTCTGGGTCACTCATCATACAGAATTCTGATAGAAAATTCTTAAGAATTCTGAATACACTTGACTAATTTATTCTGCAGAATGCTTAAGAATTTCTCTTGCAGAATTCTTAAAATTTTCCATATAAAACTTTAAGTATTTTTAAGAATTTATTTGTCAAGTATTTTATTCTACTAACATTAAAAATATCATATCTACACAATTTTTGTAGATCCAAAAAAATTTCATTAGAATTCTTAAAAATTTTTACCGGAATTCTTAAGAATTTTTACCGGAATGCTTAAGAAAGAAGTTTGCAGCGAATTCTTCTGAATATTGTATATATATTAAAGTTGGGATTACGATGCCGACAGTGATTTTACGGCGCGTAATTTATTGTCGACAGTGACGGTAGACCATCGTGCCGACGATAACGGCGCAAGCAAAGTACCGGAATCTTAATCCTAGTTTATTGTTTTTGCTAGATGTAGTGATGATAACTATGTACAATCATATTATCTATAATAAGTACAGAATAACAAAATTGATACACTCAAGCGACTTTATTGGTAGGAAATACTCCTTATTTGAAAATCGCTCGTAGTAGTCATTAACATCTCTGCGAGTATACAAGAGCGTATAGTCAATTCAATAATTATCGTGAGTCCGTTAGCAGTGGCTGGAGTTAGGAGACACAGACATCTGACTACGTGTTAAAAATCAAATCTTTCAAGTTTAAAATTTTTTTAAACAAGTATCAAGTTTCTCAAAAAAGATTCAATATTTTAAAATTGATGATTTTTCAAGAATTCCGGTAAAAATTCTTAAGAATTCTAATGAAATTTTTTTGGATCTACAAAAATTGTGTAGATATAATATTTTTAATGTTAGTAGAATAAAATACTTGACAAATAAATTCTTAAGAATACTTAAAGTTTTATATAGAAAATTTTAAGAACTCTGCAAGAGAAATTCTTAAGCATTCTGCAGAATAAATTAGTCAAGTGTATTCAGAATTCTTAAGAATTTTCTATCAGAATTCTGTATAATGAATGACCCACACCCTAATTTTTTATATCACTACATTTAGTACACAGCGAAGACTACGTTCCAATTTTCATTTTTCAATTTTTATTAAACAATTAATTTTCTTAAATTTCTAATTTCTTTTCATTTACTTAGCAATATTTTCAGATAGATTTTAAGCTTTCTAGTATTTTCGAACCAAAAATCGATTCGAAAATTAAATATTTATATTATTTTATTCTCATAGATTAGTCCTGAAAAATTTGAAGGTAGAATTGTTATTTGCTATATCCCTGAATTTATTACATTCATTTTTAAAAATCAAAATTACAAGTAATAAAATTTATTTGAACTCATTATAAGTTGCATTCATGGTTGTAAAATTATGTGTCAACTCACTTACTTTTCATATTAAAATAAACAGAAGTAAATACTTTGAATGCAAAGCAGGTTAAGTAGGCACTTAATTTCACAACCTTGCAACTTGCATTTATTGTAAAGTTGTGTTTTTTAGTTAGTTAAAAAATTAATCCAGACAGAGTTGTTGAATTACTAGTCTCTAACCAGCAGCTTAAAGTTACAAAGCAAATTATATTTTTACAACCCAGAGGATAAAAAGTATATCAAACTGATGATAACTCTCAAACGTTCAATACAACACTGTATGTTCTTTAGTGCTTAGTAAGAAAAAATGGTTGAAATAATTAGTAAAGTCGAGAAATTCAAGCATACCGGACGTTGGATTTTTTTTTATTGTGTTTTAGAACATTTTCAAAAATTTTTATTTGTTTAAATTTTTGAAATAAAAATAAAATAATTAAAATTTTACACTAAAATGATGTTAAATGAAAACTGTTTTAGTTCAGTAATAACTTCTTTTTCTTCAAGGAATATTTAATTTAATTAATATTTTTGAATTTTCTTTTAAAAATTTGAATTTTTTTAAGATTTCTAACTTTTATATCGCTCTATACTCTTTTTCAAAATGGTCGTGTGACTGCTAGTAGAGTCAAAAAGTAAAATCTACCTTGTAGCTTTTGGCAACATTCTACAGTAGATTTTGGCTGCTGGTTTGATTTCGATAGTTTAACAACTCTGCCTATAAAATAAAATTTAGCAAAATGGTTCAAAATAATTCGCATGAACTACATATTAACACCATAAGAAGGCATCAAATATGGACCAAAACAGATTTTAATAAAATTATAATGAAATAATGATTCAAAAATCTTTATTATCATTTCAAATAGATTTTTTTATCTTATTCTTAATTATTAAATTGATTCTTTTATCCACTCAACAAATTTGTAGCAATTTTCAAGAATTTATACACTTAAAATATGACTAGCTGTTAAATTATCAACTCTTAATTTATTTTACTACTTTTTTTGCACATTTTATCTTCCCATTTTTTATCACTTTGTTAGAGCTTCGATTGCACTTTTCTCCAATTGTCTCTGTTTGAGCTTTAAATACATTGCTGCAGCATCATCAAGTTCTTCAAAATCATCATTTGATAAATTCGATCTTGGCGTGTGCATGCTTAAATCTTCAGGTTCAGTTTGTTCAGGAATTTGCAATGGCAAACCCAAGAAAGCTGATGGAAAATTACAAAATTTTTTCAATGGTGGTTTTAAAAGTCCTTCTGTGACTAAATTGATGTTTGTTGCTGTCAACTCTATTGAGTCATCGCTATTTTCATTCAATGGACTTCCACATTTATGTCTCAACAAATGTTCTCGCTTTCTGAACCTTACATTGCATTTTTCACACTCAAATGGCTTTTCTGTAGTATGTGACATGGTGTGAGCCTTCAATTGATTACTGTCACTGAATCTAGACTCACAAATGTCGCAATTGTAAGGACGTTCACCTGTATGGACTCTCAAATGTCTTCTAAGATTCGCAACTTGAACAAATTGTCGATCACAATGAGAGCAGCTATATGGCTTCTCACCCGTATGCAATCGCATGTGAGTTTTCAAATGATGATCACGAGTGAAGCGCTTATGACATTCGGAGCACTCAAAAGGTTTCTCACCAGTGTGTGTTCGCTCATGATTTTGCAGAACATGCTTGTAGCCAAATGATCTGTTACAAATTTGACATGTGAAGACTTTGTCTTGCTATAGAAGGAGAGAAAAATCATAAATTTTACATATTGTTTGTGTTAAGTAATTCAAAGAAGAATTATTTGAAAACTTAAAAAAGTTCAATGTTTTGGTTTAAGAAAATAAAAAATTCAATAGATGAAAAATTTTTCCTCACCTTAGTTGTTTCTTTAGAGTTACTTGAACAAGTGCTAATTTCTGAATTACTTTCAGTAGGTGACAACAAAGTCGGTACAAATTTCTCATTAATCTTAAGTGGTTCCAATTTCCTTATATTTTCCGGTTGCTGCTTTCTTTTAGCAATTTTCTTTTGTGTCGGCAAATCACTCGTTGTTGACACAATTTGAGCTTCACTATTTTGATTTTTGAACACTTTATTGAGCTTTGAAATGTCAGCTGATGGCCAATTCATAAGTGGATGATTAGGAAGGCGTAAAGTTGATGCAAGTTGAGCTCGAAGTTGAATTGGCCATGCCATGAGAGCGACAGCAGCTGCAGTTTGATTTGCAAGGAATTGTGGTGAAAACATATTTAATGGTGATGGGTTTGATGGGTTAAAGCAGTTAAAAATGTCCAAGTTTGGAACACCTTGTTGTGGTGGTGATGAAGAAGAATCATCTTTTGATTTTCGCTTTCTAGAAAGTTCTTCCATTTCTGTAATGATAATAAATGATATTTTAATTTAATTTTTTTGTTTTATAAATTTTTTAAAATTTTTAAGACACTTCAAAAATAAAAAATAATCAAGGTCCAAGAACTTTTTGTTTTGTTTGGAAAACAGATTTAGTTTCCATTCAAAAGAAAAAAGAATTTTCATTTCATTTTATTAGCACCTAAGAATAGTTGATAAATTTATATTTGTAGCATATTCTTCCTCTAAATAGATAAACAAATGCTTTAGTTCATTTGTATTTTTATCTTGTTGTTGGTTAAGCCTAGTTACTTTACCGAAACGAATTTCCATAAAACCTTTTGCATTTTACTATTCCTTTTAATCATGAGAACTCTGTAACGGAAGTTCTTCCCGAAAATTCATAACGTTTTTGTGTAGAACAACACAAGAACACTTGTTAAAATTAAAGAAAATAAAAGCTTACTGGAATTTATCTTGCCATAAAATTCAAAAAAGAATAAATTTCACATTCAAGTGTAATACAGTTCTTTAACACAATGACTTTCTAATCTCAATTTTGAACAAAATTGCTAAAAGTTTCATTTTTTTTTAAGAAATGTGCAAGAAAACACTCTTGAAGTTAATGCAAGGCCATTTTTGTTAAATTTTCATTGAATTAAGATTTGCAATAAATTAAAAATTAGTTAAAAATACAGTACGAACACGTAAAAATGAGCTTTAAACATCTTATTGATATTAACATTACTGATTTTTTGATTTCCTTAATTTTTCTTAAAATTTAAATTAAATATTTTTCACTAATTATTGAAAGAAATTTCATTTATTTTGTAGTCAACTTTTATTGACATTGAAAAAAAAATCCAAATTTACATAACATTATTTTCTCCTTTTTTCCCTTTTCACATAATCCTTTCAACCACGTGTGTATTAATAAAAAAGAGAGATATTTTTTCATATGCGGCATGTGTAAGAGTTGTAAACAGAGAGTGAATTGAGAGAGTAAAAATTGAGAGGGTTCTTACACATGTGAATCTTTTTCTTCCTCTCTTTTTTTTCTTTTTAAAACGAAATTTACACTGATTTCACACAAAACAAAAAACAACAACAAAAAATAAACATTTTTAAAACAAAAAAGGGAGGAAAAGGTAAAATGGCGTTTGTAATTAGAGGAAAAAACAAAGCGCGAATGAAGGGGTTTTCTTTTTGTCCATTTGTTGTGTATGTTAGAAAGAGATAACTCGATAGTAATTATTAACATAAACAATTTTTTAAAAGTGTGTTGAAACAAAAAAGTAATTGTAAAAATGAACAACTGAAGATGATTTTTTAAATTAATAATTAAAACTTTGATAAATCATCTACGCTTTTAAGCCATGATAATGAACTTTTGATAACTTATACAAAGAAATTAAACTACAATTAATTTTTTTTATGAATTTTTTAAATAATTTGCTTCTTGTTTGTTTTTTTTTGGAGGAATAAATCCTTTCAAAAATCAAAGATTTGAATAAAAGTTTGAAAAAATTTGCTTGTCTTTTGATTGACTTTTATCAAGATGTGGAAACAAAAAGATAATTGGAGTTATTTACATATACTAGAAATCAAGGGGTGAGAACTCTATCGAAATTTCAAAAACTTTTTTGATACTTTTTATACAAAAAAAAAATTTCAATGACTACTCTGTTTTGCTTATCAAGAGTTCTAACCTCTTGCTAAAGATACTTTTTTCGGAGATAAACAGAGATTTGAGAGAAATTCAAGAATAATCAGAGACTTTTGAAGATAATCAAAGATAAATAGAGAGTTGAGAGAAAATTTTCAACTATTCGGATAGTTTCCACCCTTAGTTTTTCCTTATCAAAAATTCTTTCCTCTTAATAAATTTTTCTATAAATTGATAATACTGTCCACGTAAACGAAGATAAAAGTTGTACATTTTTACCCATTTTGGTCAATATCTAAAGCTTGATTTACTCTTTCTTATTTCAAATTACAAATAATTTAAATGGAAAAATTAATATTGTGAAATTTTAAGATCAAAATGTTTTAGATTTTATCAAAATTTTAATCTTAAATAAGATATTTCGTATAGGATTACTTGTTATTTGTCATTTTAAAAATTTCTTTTTAAACAAAAAGTTTTTTAAAAATTATAAACAAAAAATTAGAAATTTTACCAATGTTTGAAATTTTCATTATGATTTAAAATTCAACTTATTATCGATTGATAAAAAAAAATTTTTTCCAACTTCTTTATTCACGTTGTAATTATAAAAGACTAAATGAAATGTTTTAACTGCATTGACTATTTAGAGCGGAAAACAAATAATAAAAAAAGCTATCAGGAAAGACAATTGTGGATTGTAAAATAAAAAGAATAAAATTTCTCTAAGGAAACTGTCAAAAAAGATCATAAACTTTTAACTTCGTGAAATCTAGCAAAATAAAAAAAAAATCAACAAAAGCTATCACGACTATCAAGTCAAACATCAATTTGCACCGTTTCAAGGAAGAAAATTTTCAAGTCATTTTGTTATTTTTTTTATTGATTTGAGCGCGATTTATTAGTTTATCGTGAAAAGTTTGATTCTAAAAGTGTTTTTAAATTTTGCACATGTTTGAAAAAATTATTTCAAACTTTTTTATTTTAAAAACTTTTTTAAATTGTTTAACTAGTTTTTGGAAGGAAAGATTCTTTTTAAGATTTAAATTAAAGAGAAAATTTTACTAACCTTTGATTAATGCAGCTCCTTGTAAAGTTGGTGATGTCATTTTTTACTTAATTCTTGGTCTTTACTTTTTGCTAATTTTCAACTTCAAAAACTTTGATTTTGTTATCAATTGTTTTGACATTTATCAAAATTATTCAGTTTAAATTTTAATTTCTTTTGCCTGATTCATGTCACCTCGATTTTCCTTTCTTTTTCTAATTTAGATTAGTTTCAACCCGAAATGACTTGTGCACGATAATGGTGATATTTTTAAAGAGTTTCTGTTTAGATTAAAGAAAAAAGTTATTAGTCCGACTGTTGATATTAATTACTGCTGTTTGATTATTTTTTTTCAATTTGTCACGATATATTTAGCCGAAGTTTGAAGGAAGATTTTTATTTTAATTGCCTTTTCGTGAAGAAATTTTAGAAATTAGGTTGGAATTTTAATATTTTTGAATTCCGGTTATTTTTATCAATGAAATATTTAGAATGAAATCAGATTAAAAAATTTCTTTCAAATCAAATTTTTTTAACAACAAAGTTTAAAGTATTTAATTTGATTTGTAAAAATATTTGCTGTGAAATACTTTTGCTAGAAAGAAATAGTAATATGAAAAAGGTTGAAAAAATATAAAAATTATTTTATATCAATGGACAATATTCAATTCATAATTTATTATTTTATACACTGAGAAAAAATTTTTTAATTGTCATAAAGTTTGAACCAATCAAAGCGTAGTTGTGAATTCAAAAAAGAATAATTTATTAAACTCATTATTGCTCAACGCTTATGAGATATTTATAACCATTGAAAAAAATTATAAAGTTATAAAAAGTTCTATAAGTTTGCATTTTAGGACTGTAAGTTATGCTTTATTGGTACTAATTTTATGACAGTTGAAACCCCTTGTTCTTTGTATAGAAATACATATTACAGGTTCTAATAAAATTTAATAAACAAGTCTTTGAAATCATTCAATATGCAAGATATTTGAAATTTTAAAATATTTTTAATTTAGGAAAAAGTTTAATAAAAATTCTCGCTGACATTTTGAGGTCATTTTCAATAGACTTTAATTGATTTTGAGTTTACTGTTTAATATTAGGTAAATTCAAATTTTAAACTAGTAAAAATTTAAAAATATTTTAGACTTACTTTATAAAAATTTTTAATTTCACTAAATAATTGGTAACTTATAAATTTTAATTTTTTAGTTTTTGTTTTTCTTGAAAATTACTTAAAATAAATTTTTCTTTTTTATTTTAATTTTTCAATTGTTAAGTTAAACTTAATCAGAAATTTTGATTTTCATAGAATTTTAAATGTTTGCATTTTTTCTTTAAATTTTATTTTAGTTTAAGTCAAAATTTCATATTTTTGTCTTCTTTTAAACTTGAATTGTTCATTCAAACTTTATAAATTTTTAATTTTGTTTTATTTTTATTTTAATTAAATGATTTTGTTCGATATTTTGTAAAATGTTATTTTTGTTTATTTGCTTCACAAAAGTTTTATTTTTCTTTCTTCAATTTTCACTCGCAGAATATTTCAAACTCAATTAAAATTTTATTTAATTTTTTAGAATTTTCTAATAAACAAACCGCCAGCGTGTGAGAGAGAGTCGAAAAAAAACTCAACCGATCACATCGCCGTTCAAAATTATTCTAATCGCTCTCGTCGGCCTCGAGAACATGTAGCATATACAAAGTAGCAGCAGTGAAGGGATTTTGTTTCATTTCATCCCTCACCATTCGCTCTCTTTCTCTCTTTTTTATTTCTCCCTTTTCTTTATTCATTGCTTCTATTACAAAACAACGTGCATTTACGCACTAAGATTAATGCAAACAAGTGTCGCTGGCTCTCGTTTGCTCTCTCAACAACCCCAATTTACGCTCATTTTATGTGAGAGCAAGTAAAAAAGAGAGAAAAAAATGTCGCTGACCTTCCACAACACGTGCTTTCCGTTCTTCTCTCAATAATATAGCGCAAGCGCTACAAAAACTCCTTTTTATTGCCATCTCTCTCACTCATTTTATTTTGTTGTTTTTGTAAATTATCGAAAGTGAAATTTTTAAACTTTTTTTTTTACTCTCTCGTGTATTTTTTTCTGAATGAATGAAATGTGAGTAGAAAATTTCTCAAGGTTTGCGAATTCTTTTTTCTTACGATAATAAAATTACTTTTTTTCTCGTGTTTTTGCATGCGGCATGTGTGAGAATGAAGAGAAAATAATTTTCAGTATGTGTGAAACACATGTGGAATGTTTTAGTTTTTTTTATTTTATATTTTTAAATGTTTTAAAATTTTTTAAAATTTTTTAAAATTTTTTTTAAATAAATAAGGATTAAATGCTATAAGCAATTTCTTAAAAATTAATTTTTTCTCCTTCCAAAACTGGCAAATAAAAATCTAAAATAAGTCAAAAAATTTTTTCTTTTATTGCCTAAATTCCATCACATTTTTCACTCCATCAATATCTTTTCTCTTTCTCTCATTGATTTTATTTTCAAACAAAAAAATTTCCCTAAAAAATCATTCACCGCACCAAAAATCATTCCCTCTCGCTCTTTTCACTCTTTCTTAAATATGCCGCTCACTGACCCTTTCGTCGACGCACGTTGGCCATCATCCAAGCACAAAAATCGTCAACTGCGCAATGGCGTCGAATACACACACTTTTTTAACCCTTTCTCGATGGTCTTTTTTTTCTCGCTGCTTTGTGTGTGGGTTTTAATTGCGAGCAATTGCGGATAAATGAGAGGGAGAGTGAAAGAGTAAAAAAAGGAAAGTGGACTAAACTCCGCCCTTTAAGAATCTCAATTTTTTTTGTTGTCAAATTTAAGGACAAAAAAAATGTTTAGAATGAAAATTTAATTTGAATGTTCTGAAATAACGAAGCTAATCAATAATGAAAGAAGAGAAATTTGAAATTTTAATCATCTAATCAAATTATTAAGAGTATCAAATGAGATCAAATATACGAGGGAAATATTTTATATGTATAAAAGAATTGTTTTCTAAAAAAATTTAATATGAAAAGATAAATTAAAAATATGTTCAACATGATTGGAAAGTAGAAAATAATTTAAAAATTATTTTTTATTTTAATGAAATAATAATGAAGATAAAGATAGTAGTAAAAATGATTAATTATCGTCGTTTTTAAAAATCAAACTTTTTTATTTCCGATCTTGAACTTACGATTTTGAATTTTGAAATTTCTTCAAATAACCTGTCAAAATAAGACTAAATTTCATAAAAAATCTTTTTTAGGTTTGATCAATGCTAGCTGAGAAGTCTTTGAATATTCAACATAATAATAATAGTGTTCGGCATTTGCATGCATACTTAACTGGTTGACTTACTCAAAAATCGATCTAATTCATTCAGACTTTAATAGATTTAGTTGAAATTTGAAATTTTTTTAAAAAATTCAATAATTGATCTAATTAAATGAAATCTGGTTGAATTGAAGACATTTTTTAGTAAGACAATTTATATCCAAGTTACACAAGTATATGCGCATACTGTTCAAGTATGCATGCAAATGCTAAAAACTATAAAACAGAAACCATTAAATATATAAATTCTAAATTTTATAAAATATTAGAACACGAAAATTTTAAATAAACTTGTAAAAAACTGCATACAAAGTCAATTTCAAATACTTTTTTGATAAAAATCGTCAAAAATTCTCAAAAAGGTTATAAATTTTTTAAAATTTTTAACAATTGTATAAAAGAAAATTTTAGATGGAAGTTTGTAATAAAGAACAAGAAACATTTTTTTAATCAATTTTGCCCTCACTTTTTCTATCAAGAAAGTCAACAATAGGAAAATTTTCATCAATAATGAGAGATAGAGAGTAAAGAGATGATATAAATATGATAATGCTTGTTCCACAAGTTGCATGACAATCAACTGAGAGAATGAGAGTTCAAATACATGAATTGAGTGGAATAAGCAATGAGTAAATAAAAATCCTTAATGGAATAATCATACGCAAGCAAGCCTCGCTCCTTAATGACAATGTTTGTGTGTGTCGCTCTTATCAACGTAAAAATTCCATCGCAAAATGATTAAATCATTCTGGAGGGCGAATTTTGGACCATCGTTGCTTCCTTCCTTCACATACATGCCTGCTATCGACTCATTTTCCAATCATACACTAACGAGATGATCTCATGAATAAAATATGAAGTTTTTTCGCTTGCTCCTCTGCTATTCTTAAATTTACATTGACTTGTGCGACTATGCGACCGAATCGAGGACTCTTCTGCGTGCATGCATTAATGAAAATTAAATGAATGAATGAATGAGAGGACGAGAAAGAGAGAATTTTAATAAATGGAAAATAGATTGAATGAGGAAATGAATTAAATGAACACGAAGATAAGAGATGGAGAAGAAAATATTTTTAGATTTTACAAACGAATTTTTTTATAAATTTCCTTTTATTTTTGGAAATATTCAAAAACAAAAATTTTAAAATTTTTTGTACAATTCCTAATAGAGTTGTAAAAATACTGGCTCGAAGCTAGCAGCCAAAATCTATTGAAGAAAGTAGCCAAAAGCTACAAAGTAGATTCTACTTTTACAACTCTGGTTCCTAGTTTAAAAAGTAGATTTAGCTAAATATTCAACATCATCTTCTACTGAGTACTTTTGAGAAATTTCACCTTATCAATTGTAATTTTAAATCAATTGTAGGCAGAATATATTCTAAATTTTATAAATTCTCTTGCTTAGTTGTTTTATGTCTTCTTCAGGATTTTAATTGTAAAAGATTCATCAATAGAAAGAAATTCAAAAAATTTTTATTCATTTTATTTCACAAATTTTTCAAAGTTTCATCATCGAAAAATTCAAAATCTTTCTTTAACACTAAACCAAATTTTCTTGGATCAAATTCTTCTTCTGCATTTTCGTGTCATCACAAAATTAGCCAAAGGCTACAATATCATTCACCACGCACACATCCTCGTTTTTTCATAAAAAATGTGTCCTTTCAAAAAACATTTCACATCGTGCGAACATCCTCGAAACAACTCGAAACAAGAGAGCAAAAAAAAGTTAATTTTGACTCGCGTCATTATGTAAATTGCAAACTTTCATTTTCGCGCGCGCTCTTGTGAAAAGTTTTTTCCGCGTATTTTTTCTCTCCTTGCGGCTACTTCATTATCTGACAGTTAAATAAAAGAATTTTTTGAGTGTAAAAATGTCGCTTTAGAGAAGTTTTCTTCTTTTATACTTTTGCTTGGTGTAAAAGATCGGAAATAATGATGAGAAATTTAAAAGTAATGAGAAATTTGTGTCAATGTTGAAATTAAAGCAATTTTATTTTTAAAGTAAATTTTTTAAATGGGAATGATCAGAAAAGTTTAAAAAATCATAAAAATTATTAAATTAAGAAGATTTCAATTTAAGGATTAAAATAATTTGCTCAAACGTTTTCAAACTTGGTTGAACATTTTTAATATTTATAGCGCATTTACCTTTTTAAATAAAAAAAAAGGCGCTATTGTTCGCATTTGTCCGTCCATCCGGCTGTCTTTTTCTATAAATGTTCTTTACCAGAAGAATTTTTGTCAATTTTTTTTCCATTAATCTATTACTGCTGATCATGAGATTTGTTTGATGGAAGCTCATCGCGAAATTCCATTTACTCCTTATCGCAAAATTATGGTATAAACTGAAGCTTAAATTTTTAGCGCATTTTTGCAATAAAATACGCTATTATGTCCACGATGGCTGGCTGGTTGGGTGTAACAGTCATAACTCGCTAACGGAAAGTTGTAGAAAGGTGATCGAGGGCTTTATTATTATTATTATTATTACTTTATTTCGCCCCAAACTGGCTGAGAGGCCTTATAGCGGGCCACACTCGCTTTACAATAATTTTTTTACATAGAACCTTACAATTAAAACCTTACAATAATTTTTCATATCAAACCATACAATAAATCAGAGTCATATAGCGGACCCTCGCTTGAGCAGTCAAAGTATCTAAACTTTTGAAGGTCTGAAAAAGTGCCGTCATCCGGGATTGAATCCGGATCGCCAACATCCCTTTTTCAGATC
>JACWBX010000763.1:0-11616 GCA_014622435.1 Polypedilum pembai
ACATTTTGCAATAATTACTGGTGCACAAATGATGCTCATTATCTTTTTACAAAATCTTCACAATATCCAAATGTCGATCCATGTGTTGACTTTAAAAACTTTTCAGTCAATCAAATTGAAGAAGTTGATGTTCCTGATGATCGACTTTATTTTCGTGGTTTCACATCAATTACTTTAGCAAAATATGACGAACGTTTGCGTAAAGTTGTAGCAGCAAAATTTGATCCAGTCAAAGATGAAAACAGTCGAGTGATAAAAATTGTGAAAAACACTTTCCGTCAATGTTTGAAGTCAAAACATGTTTTGAGACATATTCAAGCACATAAAGACATTGTTGAGCATTTGCAGTCACTTGGTGGCTCGCCATATCTCAGCAAACATATTCATTTCAATCCTAAAAAGTTTAATGAAGCCACTGACTATGGAATTGATGACATTTGGATTAACAATGTCCCAAATAGCTTCAATGAAGATGAATTGTGGACTGGTCAAAATTTCAATGTTAGAAAATATTTTGAAATTGAACCAAAGCATGCTTTGAGTTTATTTTTCGACCTTGAAATTAAAAGATGCGAAAATGATGTTGTTTGTTTAAAGAAACCACAAGATTATTGGGATTTAGGCTTAAATGAAGAACTTGAATTTGAAAGCTATAAAGAAATGTTTCGAACTTTGGATGATGCTTTTGTTATGCGACCACAATTGAGAAAAATTTTAGTTAAAGAACTTTATAAACCAGCAGTTAAAAGGTTTAGAGAATTTATGACAAAACGATCAGAAGTTAATGAAAAATTTGTGGATTTAACTTTTACAAGTGTGAAAATTAAAGATCTACAAAATATTAATGTAGAAAAAGTTAAAATTGATTGGTTGAAAGTTTTAAATTCTGAATTATTTGAAAATTCAAAATTGACTGAAAATAATGAAATTTTAATTGAAGGAAATTTGGAAATGTTACAAGAACTTGTGAAGAATCTTCAAAATATTGACAAAAAGTAAGTTTAAAAAACTTTGAAATTTTTGCAATTGAAAATGCTGAAAATTTCTAGAAGTAGACACAAACTGCTCTTTGTTGATCCTTATTTGATCTTTCTTGCTATTCCTTTCTTTGTCAACGCTAGGGAAAATTTTAGTATTTGAAAAATTTCTAAATTAAATCTAGAACTGCTAAACTCATTTAAATTATTTCCAAAATTTTTAAATTCTAATTTCAGAACAATTTCCGACACTTTTACAATTTCTTTCTTATACTGGAATCGTTTTCAAATAATTCTTCGCTTTCATAATGATCAAGCGATGTCAGAGAAAGGAACAAAACATGGAGCACAACGATGGGACACATGTCTCCTTACTTTTTATGATTATCTCCAGCCAGCACTGCTAGTCATGTATGAACAGCGAAGAGCAATTTGGGATCGAACTTTAGGTGATTTTGATCGTAATTTAGAAGATGAAAGAATTGACATTGTTGGAAGTGCTGAAAAGTTGATTCAAGAAGCTGTTGATGAATTTAAAAAGAAATTTTTCGAACAAAATATGGGAAAATTACCAATTAAAGTTTCAGCTGAAATTTTATTTAAATTAAAAAATTTGAAAATTCTCATTGGTTTGCCAAATTCAATTTTTCCAATCTCAAAACTTGATGAATTTTATGAAAATTTAAATTTGATTGGAAATGAAAATTTTATGAAATCTTATTGGGAAATTGAAAAACATCATCGGAAAATTTTTAATGAACCAAGAACAAGCTGGAGAAGACAAATCAATCGAATTGTTGACACTGAAAATATTTATGCTGGCTACAGAATTGATGATGGAAATATTTTATGTAAGTTTTATCAATTTTAGATTACTCTGTGAGAAATATTTTTTTTCAGCCGTAGACCGGCGGCTGCCAAACTTTGAAATATCAGAAAAATTTTAGTCCCGGACTAAATTTAGTCTGGTTCGGGGAAATTATTAAAAAATTCCGGACTAAATTTCTCACTGGGTATTAGTAGACAAAATTTTTTTACAAAATTTTTTAAAAACTTCTAGATTTTGACATTATGCAGATAGAAACAAGAATTTTGTGCATAATTTTCTTCTTCTTATTCATTTTTACAGAGTTCGAAATCGACTAAAAAATTAGATGCTAAGTCGACTAAATTTAGTCGAATTACTTACAAAGTTTTAGTCGACTTCGGGTTCTGCATATTTATATGCAAGAATCAAGAAGATAAAGAAAATTATGCACAAAATTCTTCTTCTTATCTGCATAATGCCAAACAATAGAAATTTTTCTTTCTTTTCTGTGAAACTTATCTATCTAAATTTTTTTAATTCTTTTCTAGATTTTTCACCATTTTATACAATTTATCCTTTTTATCATCCAATGAGACCAAGATTTTTCAACATGGCAACACTTTTTAGTGATGTTATAATTCGTTTATATCAAGATGTCAGAAAATATATCATGAATGTAAGAAAATTTTAAAATTTTAAGTTTTTCACAAAGGGGAAATTAATTCTATCAAAAAATTTAACAAATTAACAAAAAATTTTTGTTAGATTTCAAGCGATTAGAATACTTGATAAATAAAACAGAAAAATCATTGAAAAATATTTTTTGTATGAAAAGTAACAAAAAGACCTGAGAACTCTTTTGATAATTTTTGATATTGCGATTTTCTCTTTTACTATAATTCCTAAAACTAATCTTAATAGTTTAAAAGAATGCGACAAACTCAAGGAACAAAAAATCTTGACTTCAAATTAAAAAACAGAAAGAACAGAACAGAAATAAATTGAAAAAACAGGAAAAAAGCATGGCTTCGTGCTATTGTTTTGAAACTTTAGATTTTTAGTAAAAGTTCTTTTTAAAATAATTTTTGTTTTTCAAAAAGCAAAGGTAACTTTGATGCGAAATATCAAAAAATATCAAAAGAGTTCTCAGCTTTTGAGTAATTTTTAAATTTCAATGATTACTCTGTTTTCTCTATCAAAAGATGATTTCTCTTGGTTGTTTACTTATTTTTATAATTTTTTAGAAATACAAAATTGATGTTGGAAGAGAAATTGAACAAAGCATTTCAATTTCTTATGAACATTACAAAAATTGGCTCAGAACTCACAAAGACTTGCAAATCGGTGCAAATTATCTCACAAATGAACAACTTTTTTGGGTTTCTTATGCTGTGAATTATTTTAAAAAATTTCATCGAACTGTGCCGAAGACAATTGACAAAAATAATCGACTTGTAAATGAATATTTGCATGTTAATTCGAAAATTAAAAAAGGATTTCGAGATGCTTTTAAATGTGAATTGACAGAAGATGAAAAACGAAAATATGAAGAATATTTAGAAAAATATAAAATTAATCAACAAATGAATTGAAAGTTTTGAGCTTTGTTAATAAAATATTTTGCTTCAGTCTGCTTTATTTTGATTTTATTTGTGTGTCCATGCCTGAATGTTATGAGCAAATTTTTACTTTTTGTTGTGTCTTGCTTTAATATGTTTGTTCAAATTATCTTTTAAATTTGTAGCATAATCACAACGAAAACATTTGAGATTTTTGACTCTGTTTGGATCATGTTTTCGTTTAAGATGTGTTGTCAAATGGCTTCTTTGATTTGCTTCATAATTACAATACAAACATGGAAATTTTCTTCGATTTGGTTCATGAATCTGAAGATGTCGCTTAAGATTTCTTTTGTGATCAGTTTTGAAATCACATTTTGAACATTTAAAGTTTTTTTCTCGGTTTTTATCATGAGTTCTAAGATGATTTGTAAAATGTTCTTTCTTATCACTAGCATAATCACATTGTTGACATTTGTGTGGCTTTGATCGATTTTGTTCATGAGTTTTTTGATGATTTCTCAAATTTGACGAATGATTAAAATTTTTCTGACATTTTTCACATCGAAATGTAAAACGATCTTCATGAACTTTTAAATGTTCTTTTAAATAATAAATTGATGCAAATTTACGTCCACAAACTCGACATTGGTGCTGTTTGTTGTGTGATTTAAGATGAATTTTCAAACACTGTTGATTCTTGAATGATTTATTGCAGATTTTACATTGAACTTTCTCATTATTTGATGGATGAACTTGTCTCATGTGTTGATTCAAATTTTTGTATTCTTCCTGACAAATTTTACATTTTTTCTTAGCACTACAATGACATTTCATATGACTCGTAAGTTGTTTTTTAGTTACAAAAATTTTTCCATCAAAATCGCATTCAAATTTGATTTCTTTTCCTTTTTGATGTTTTGATTTTAAATGAGCAATCAAAAAGTTTTTGTTGAAAAATTTTAAATCACAATTGTCACAAAAATAAACTTTTAAACCTAAATCACTTGAATGAAATACCTTCTCATGTTGATGCAAACTTATTTTACTTGACAATTTTTTATCACAAATCTTACAAACTTTTTCGTCTTTGTTTTCATTTTTCTCTTTTTCAATTTTTGGTCTCACTTGTTCACTGTTGTCAATGACTAAAATAAATTCACGCTCTTTTTCTACTTTTATATTTAATTCTTGATTCATTTTTAAAATATTTTTGCTGATTGACTTTATTTGAATGTTTATCGAACAAAATAATTTTTATGACTGACAAATAAAAAATTTTGAAAGTTCTTTTATTTGCATTTTTCAGGTAGTTTAAAAATTTTATTTTTTGTAAACTTTTTGAAAATATAAACAAACTTTAAAAACTCATTGCTAAAAGTTAGTAGTTTTTTATGATTATTTTTTGATTTAAAACACTCTTTTTTGACATTTCTCATAGTGAATCTTCTTTTTCACTGTCCATTTTATGAACAGCCCGGCTGCCTAGCTGCTTTTGGCTGCTTCTAATTATAGCGAAACTATGAGTCGTTGAAATGTGATTGATAGCTCGTTAGAAAGCTATCATTATTCACAATCAGTCTTCAAAATTTCAAAAATTAATTCCAAATGGTTTTAGAAAAAAACACTCAATGTTTATTTTCCGGCAGCCTAGCTGCTTTCCTAATCTGTTTCATACACATTATGATGATTTTCATGTAAAACATATTGATTAAGGTAGATTTTAAGAATTTAAGACAGATCAATCGTTACACAGGTCCTTTGATGGAAAATAAAAAATTAAAGCTAATAAAGTTTTAATGAAAACCGTTTCGATAGAAACTAATTAGAAAAACAGACGGAAAATAATAATTATTCTACACATAAATTTAACTAATCATTAGATAATATTTTATAATACGGGTAATAAAATTTTTAATAAAAATAATTAAAATTATCTATTTTGTAGCTAATTAACTTTACAAACAGTTGTTTATTTGTAAAAGCTTAAGTAGAAAAATTTCGTGTCTCAATAGTCGAGTAGTTAGAGCACTGGTTCTGAAAGTTAGATTATAGACGATCTTAGATTGATTTACAGTCAACGATTTCAGACATTTGCTTGGATTTGATACTAAAGAGCTATCAATCACATTTCAACGACTCATAGTTTCGCTATAATTAGAGGCAGCTCGGCAGCCTGCCAACTCTGATTCAAACTAAAAAGAACTAAAATAAGAAAGTAAAAACATCAAATTTTTATACCGAAAAAATTTATTTGTGAATAATAAAAGTAAACAAAATTGTCTTTAACAAAACTTGCAATGAAATTTTCGCACACTTGCAATTATTCAATTTTCGTTATGTCGTGCTTTAATGTGTTTGTTTAAATTTGTTTTTAAATTTGTAGCATAATCACAATAATAGCATTTGAGATGTTTTGTTCTGTTTGGATCATGTTTTATCTTAAGATGAACTTTCAAATTGCTTCTTGTTGTTGCTTCATAATTGCAATACAAACATGGAAATTTTCGTCGATTTGGATCATGAATTTGAAGATGTTTTTTGAAATCTCCTTTTAAATCAGTTTTGTAATCACATTTTGAACATTTTAAAGGCTTTTCTCGATTCTTATCATGAGTTTTAATATGACTTGTAAGATCATGTTTATGATCAGTTGAATATTCACAATGTTGACATTTGTGCCGCTTAGATCTGTTTTTGTCATGAGTTTTTAAATGAGCTCTCAAACTTAATGATGTAGCAAAATTTTTTTTGACATTTTTCACATCGAAATGTAAAACGATTTTCATGAACTTTTAAATGTTCTTTTAAATAATAAATTGATGCAAATTTATGTCCACAAACTTGACACTGATGTTGTTTGTTGTGTGATTTAAAATGGTTTTTCAAATTTTGTTGATTTTTAAATTTTTTACTGCAGATTTTACATTGAATTTTTTCATTATTTGATGAATGAGCTTGTCTCATGTGCTGATTCAAATTTTTGTATTCTTTCTTACAAATCTCACATTTTTTGTTACCTCGATGATTAACCATGTGACCTAAAAGTTTTTGTTTTGTCTCAAAAACTTTTCCATCAAAATCGCATTCAAACTTGATTTCTTTTCCTTTTTCATGTTTCGATTTCAAATGTTTGATCAAACAGTTTTTATCAAAATATTTTTTATCACAATGATCACAAGAATAAATTTTAAAATATTCAGAATGTTTCGCTTTCATGTGTTGGCTCATACTCCATTGAATTGAAAACTTTTTATCACAATATTTGCAAACATTTTCATTTTTGTTTTTATTTTTGAAATTTTCAATTTTTGGTCTCACTTCTCCACTGTTGTCTATGACTAAAATAAATTCACGCTCTTTTTCTACTTTTATATTTAATTCTTGATTCATTTTTAAAATATTTTTGCTGATTGATTTGATTTGAATGTTTATCGAACAAAATAATTTTTATGACTGACAAATAAAAAGTTTTGAAAATTCTTTTATTTGCATTTTTCAGGTAGTTTGAAGAAGTTTTCAAAATTGGCAAATAAAAGATCTTTATTTTGATTTTTTTACATGTTTTTAATAACGAAAAAGGCGAATTTTTAATTGTTTTAATTTTTATTACTTATGAATTTAAAGTTTTAAATCTTTAGATTTACTATCAAGAAAAACTTTATCATTATATTTAATAACGTGATATATTTATCAAAGAATTAATTGAGATAGTTGATGAATTCCTGTTACTCCATTGTGAAGCGTAGGACGTTGTTTGTGACTCCTTCAATTTGAAGCGTATTTTGTCTCACAACAATTCAGTTAACATTCCGACGATACGATTAGTGAAGATAGGAGTAAAGTGAGAGTTATTATGAAAAAAAACCATATTCGAAAAACTCTCATAACAGATTTCCAAAGGAAATGCACCGTTTTTTTCAGTATTTCCTTCTAAAACTAATTTTTACTACTGTTGCATTCCTTATGGATTTCTCGACCATAAAAAGTTATCAAAATCTAAAGTTTGAAAAAATCTCAACTAAAGGTTAATTAAAAAGTTTTTTATTTATGAAACAATTTTTAGGACTAATGAGCAAAAAAATTGTAAGATGACTAAAAAATTTTATTTCATAAAAGCGAAATGATAAAATCGATTTGACTTTAAATAGCCAGCAAAATAATAAATTGTGAGGAATGGTCCCTATATTTGGTGAACCCTGACTAAATTGAGAACCACACGATCAGCTTCATTATTTATTTTTCTTAAAATTTAATGACTTAACGGTGTATTTATTGATTTCAGAAGATGTTAAAAAAGAAAATTTATAGCTATGTTACATTTAAAGTTATGAAAACAATGAAAATTGGATTTAAAATCAAAAGCTAATGAATCTTTGTGATACAGAGATATTTTGTTTCTTCAACATGTGTTTTTATTTTTTTTTTGTTTCTAAAATTTTGTCTCTACGAGCTGAAAGACCTTTTAGCGGACCACACTCGTTTAGACAACAATTTAAAATGTCAAATTTAGTAATTCTATTATTATTTTCTTTAACTTCCTTCACTCTGATTGTGTGTGTGAAGTACGGCGATGACGAAGAAATTTTTCCCCTTTGATCGGGTTGAAATTTTGTACAAATTCATCGATAATTAAGTCAAATTGTATTGTATAATTCTTTTTCAAGTCTGCATATGATTAATTGCTTTCGTCATTGCCAGTCAGGTTCGTTTCATCATTATTCAACCTTCAGATATGATAAAATTGTCTTTGTTTGGCTACTGAGCAGTCAAAGTTTCTTAATTTTTTAAAGTATTTAAAAGTTCCATCACCATTCGAAGAGTTAGAGATGTTTTTAAGTGTAAGTTTATAAGCATTAGGTTATGAGTCAAAATTTTAATATAAAAGGAAGAAAAAATTGTTATTAAAGAAAAAATCGAGGGGATAGACACTGAAGCAAAAAAAGCAAACCATTTTCATACAAAAAAGGCCAAAAATAAATTATTTTTTATGTCCCAGTGTCCATCCCCTCGGCAAAAATTTATCTTAACTATTAAAAGAACACAATTTTTTGTTTTATCTTATTATTTTTATTAAAATTTCTTGATAAGTGCTAAAACATTCATTCTTAAGCAATAATAAATTTCTACTAACAAATTTTAGTCATTTAGCAAATTCTTCATAGAAATTTTTTGTTTATCTTTTTAATGCATTTTCATATGTCGATTTAAATGTCCTTTTAAATCAGTTTTGTAATCACATTTTGGACATTTAAAAGCTTTTTCTCGATTTTTATCATGAGTTCTGAGATGCCTTGTTAGATGCTGTTTAGTATCTGTTGAATAGTCACAAAAATTGCATTTATGTGCTTTAAGTTGATTTTTATTATGAATTCGAAGATGACTGATCAAAGCTGCTCCATTATCAGTTGAAAAATCACAATGCTGACACTTTTCTGACTTAAGGCGATTACTGTCATGACCTTCAGTTAGTTTATTGCTATGCTTTAACATATGATGATTTAAATGTCCTTTTCGGTAAGTTCTATATCCGCATATAAAACAATTCAAAGATTTTACTCGATTTTTGTCATGAATTTTAAGATGTTTAGTCAAATCACCTTTGGCATCAGTTGAATAGTCACAAAAATTGCATTTATGTGCCTTAAGCCGATTTTTGTTTGAATTTCCTTGACCTCCATCATGAGTTTTCAAATGATTTCTCAAACTTGTTAACTGTCTGAAAATTTTCCCACATTTTTCACATTTAAAAGCTTCATCATGAAATTTCAAATGTTCTTTCAAAGCATCAGCTCGTCTAAAAATTTGAGCACATTTTTGACATTGAAAATTTCTTTTATGCATTTGAAGATGTCGAGTTAAATATTTTTGATTTTTAAATGTTTGATTGCAGTTTTCACATTGAAATTTCTTGCCAGTTGATTCATGAATCATTTTCATATGAATTTTTAAATCTTTCACAACTTTTCCACATAATTTGCAAGTTTTACTTGAACAATGACTTTTCATATGACTAAAAAGTTTATTTTTAGTCTCAAAAATTTTTCCATCAAAATCGCATTCAAATTTTTGTTTATTTTCATGAATTTTCTTCAAATGTTTAATTAAATTTTCCTTTTTTAAAAATTTTTCACCACAAAAGTCACAAATGAAAATTTCAATTTTTAATTCTTTATAATGCTTTCTCATCATGTGAGTACGTAAATAACCTTTTGAAGATATTTTTTTAGTGCAAAATTTACAAACTGTTTCGTCTTTTTTTACTTCAATTTGTTCATTTTTGATTATGATTGGAAAATGAAAACTTTTTGGGTTGAATTTTGTTTCAAATTCTTCACTCATTTTTACGAGTTGATAAGTCTTTATATCTCAAATGATTTTTTTATAATTGATTGTTTGAATTTAATTTCAATTTGTTTTATAGGAAAAGTTTTTCAGGTAGTTAAAAAATTTTGAATTGTTTTTGTTTATTGATTATTTGAGAATCAAAAAATTGTTTTTATTTAACTGCAAATTGTTATTATTTACAAGCGCAAGGATTTGTAGACAATCTTAGAAGCTTATCTTCTAACCATAAAATTCTTTCACTCTCATTTCTTCTCTCATTTTTGTCAACTCATTTTCAAATTTTTCATTTTGTTCGTTTTGAGTTACAAAATTTTCTTGAACTTCTTTCATTTGATCTTTTAAGTCACAAACTAAATCTTCAATTCTTTTTTCACAACAAATCAAGTTTTCCTCAGTTGTGGTTGTGGCTAAAATTTCTTCATCATCAAATGGACAATTTTGACGCAATTCATTGATAATTAAATTTATAGCTGTTTGATTTTGCCATTTTGTTCTTCTTTATTTATTCAAAAATAACTAGGAAATCCAACATAAACTAATTGTGACACATTAAGTGGTGTAAATAAATCATGACCAACACGTCTTAGTATTAATCGTATCGTCGGAATGATGAATGACTCGTTGTGTGACGGAACACGCTTCAAATTGGAGCAGTCACATACAACGCCCTACGCTTCACAGTGGAGTAACAGGAAATCATCATCAACACGTCTTAGTGAAGTGAAACCAATATAAATTACAACCATTTTTGGTGTTTTTTCAAAAAGTCTACTTGAAATTGTTGTCAAATTAGAATAAACTATTTCAAGAAATTCTAATTTGGAAAATTCATCAAATTCATCACCATAAAGTGTGTCAAAAGTTGAAAGATAAATAATAATTCCTTTAATATTTGGAAAGAAATTGCTTAAACCTTGAGGAACAAATGACAAAGTCCAATTGCCATAAATCCAGATAAATCCAACATCATCATTAGTTTTTCCACTCAAATGGATTCCTGTGACAGCAGTTACTCTATTTCCTGATGAAGTTGGGATATTTGCTGTTACACATGTATGAACTTCACTAATTACAGAAGGTGAAGTCATTTGATAATTGCAATGAATTGTAAAAGTTTTTCCATTCTCAAATAAAATTAAGACAACAAAAATCGTGATTAAAATTGAATTTTTCATTTTTCAGTCACTTTAAACTTCAAACTGAAGCTCAACTGTAAAATATTTTTCATTTTATATAAAATTTTTATCTCACTTGATTTTGCGTTAGTCTTAAGTTTTTCTTCGAAAAAAGTCTTGAAAGATAAATCGAAAATGAGCATTGAAGATTAAGCAATCAGCAATATTTATCGTCAGTGATAAGTTAGGACCACATTTACTTGTTGAAGATTAGTTATTTGCAGTAATTATAAATTTGACACAGTTGTCATTCATCAGTTTGGTCTCAAATTTTATTGTAAATTAAGTTTCAAAAATTTAAATTGGATTTTTCAAGGGGTTAAAACTCTTGATAGCGAAAATAAAGTAACAAATAAAAACATTGAAACTCAAAAATTGTGTATGAAACTTACTGAAAAATTTTTGTTACTTTGTTAGATTTTTTGATAGAGTTCTTCCCTTTTGGGATTTTTAGATTTTACACTCAAAGAAAAATTTAACAATGAAATTGTAATTTCAATACAAAATTTCACAATTTGCATTGTTAAAATAGCGATGACAATTAATGTTGTCAATTTTTACAATCCGATTGTCAATTTTCTTTAACAATCAAATTGTAAAAATTTGCATTTAAATTTTTGAAAATTTCACAATTTAAATTGTTAAAATTAATAATTGAAATTGTGAAAATGAAAATTTAAAAAAATTAATTTTACATTGAATATTGTCAATTTTTACAATTCCAATTGTTAATCGCGGTCACCCATCTA
>JACWBX010000764.1:0-17104 GCA_014622435.1 Polypedilum pembai
ACGAAGAGGAAAATATTTTAAAAATTTTTACTCATTACTAGAGCTCAGCATTATCCAGATAAGTAGAAGAATTGTGCGCATAATTATCTTCTTTTTATTCATTTTTATATGGAAAAATTAAGAAGAAGATTATGCGCCTAATTCTTCTTTTTATCTGCATAATCCCGACCCTTAACTTAATACGTTACATTTCGTAAATTATTTTAAGACTAAGAAAGTTTTTGAAAATTTTTTTTTAAAGACAAATTTATAAGCCATAAAAAGAAAATATTTGACTCTTAAAGTTCAACAGAAAAAGTAACAGCTATTTTTCTAGAGTTCGGTACATGCATATAAGAAGAAAAAGAAATATGCGCATATTTTTATGATTATTAATAAGTTCCAAAAACAATATTGTTCTTTTGCAGTGTGAGCTTATTGTATTCAGGTCTTATTAGCCATCATTATAAAATTTTGTTATTTTAACTTTTCAATTCAGGAAAATTTCCAAAAACTTGATGTCAGCTATAAAATATTTTTTCTGTTTATACATTCTTTCTTATAGTATTTATAAGTAGGTCTCAGAAAGACGCAAAAAATGTTACGCAATGTTGTGTTTTGGTTATCATAACGTAAAGTGATTAAACAGGTATAATCATGCGGTAGCTATGAAAGGAGAAGGAGAGAGAAAAACATTTTTTTCGAGAATTTTTAATCCATGGGATTGAATGAAGCGAAGGGAATGAATGAAAGTTGAATTGTTTGGGTTACTTTGATAAGCTTTAATTATGCCGCTTACTTAGAAGTATTTCTTTCATTCTTTTTCGCATTTTACACCTGAAAATATGGAAAAACTTTTTCGTTTGCTTAGAGGGCGAATTTTTCTTTTGGCTTTAGAGAAAAAAAGTTTTTGTTTTGACACATTTTTAATTGAATATTTTTTTAAGTGTTAGATTAAGATGATTTAATAATGTTGGGCAAAGAAATATTTCTTTTTTAATCCTAAACACTTTTTAAATTCTATTAATGAATAGAAAATGAACATAAATTTATGTCATTAATTTCATGTACTCACTAAAACTTTCTCCTTCTTTAATTCTTTTAAAAAATTGCCATAGGCAGGAAAAAACGAATTTATCATAACGTGTTTTTCGCACTGCGTGGAAAAGTGAGTGCTAAGTGAGATTAATTTTGATGGAAAAGTTTGACATAAAAATTTTCAAAAAAGTGAAGCTTTTCTTTCGTCGCTACCAAAATTCCCATGCTATGTTTATGAAATTTATTTCATTTATTAATAAAGCTGTATCGTGTCATTGTACTTAATGAATTTAACCTTCCTTTCTCTCTCTTTCTCTCTTCTTGTTGTTGTCATCTTATTTTGCCCTTCTGTTAGCAACTTTGTTTTCTCGCTTATTCATTTAGTATGAAGTTTTAATTTAAATTAAGCAGGAGTGAAGGGAGAGACAGCAGTAAGAAATTAAAACAAATAACAAAAGATATAAGAAACAATACAGGCACAAGAGATAACACATATATTCGAATTTATGAAACCATTAATTAATAACAGCACACATAATTAATTACTTTCATCTACGATCGTTAAACTCGTTAGGATAAATAGCGAAATAAAAGAGAAAATTTTTCATCATGTGCGTGTGTGTGTGTAGGTGTATGTAGATCTTAAAGAGTAAAATTTTCCAACTCACATGTATAACTTTCTTTCACCTTCTTACATACAAGCGAATAAAAGGGTAAATGCTAAATATAGCAAAAGACGAGGCAACAAGAAAAATTTTTCTTCTCATCCTTCGAATAAATTTGTTTACTGATGATTTATTTAACTTTTTTCTTTCTTTCTTCCATCATTCTGCGCGTTTAACTCACTTCAAAACTTTTTACTTTTCTTCTCCTTCTCTTCTTTAATTTCCAGCCAACACGTGCTGTATATGATGATTATTATAGCTTTTTTTTGACTTAAAAATCAAATTTGAAAATTTTTAAGTCTTCTCTCAAAGGGAATTTTCTTCTTTGATGAAATTTGAATTTTTTATATTAAGTCAATTAAATTTTTACAGACTTCTGTTTTTCTTTCTTAAATACATTCATATTCACAAAAAAAAAATTTTATGAACCACAAAAGAAACCTCAACATTTATAAAACATTGTAAGAAAAAAACTTTTACGCCTCTTCTATGGTTTATTTCATAAATAAAAATGTGTGTATACGAAAACTTTGTTTAAAGTTCTCACTTTTTTTACAAAAAGAAATTGTTTATGCCGCATGCCGTACTTGACTGTAAGCAAAAATGAAGGTAAAAATTTTACGTCGTAGCTGTAATTGCTTTTTTAGGCGCAGAGAGATTTTTTTTCATTTTTTGCTGACGCGATTAAGAAGAAAAATTGTTCGTGTCTGTATGTGGATCAGCTGTGTATGCCGAAGAGTTTGTTTGGAGAAGACATTTTTTTTTCATTCATTTTATAAAATTTCCCACAAAAAAAAGGAAAAAAGCGAGCAGAAATTTCCTTCTTTTGTGGCTTTTTTTTTCATTTTTTGTTATGCCAATCGTTTTTATTGTTGGATTTTAATTCATAACCATCAGACCGACCGACAAATATTTTTCATTTTTTGCAAGAGAACAAAGAAGGGAAATTTGAATCCTCAATGTGCTCTGCATACAACTAATGATTATAAACCGCAGAATAAAAAACATTCTTTTGTTTTCTAAACATAAACACACGCTTACTAGATAGAAGCGGCATGACGTTCATAATAAATTCAAAGATTGAAGCTTTTTTTTTTTCTCTCTTTGTGTACTCTAAATTTATCATGATTTACAAACCATATGATAAATGTGCATAGAAAATTTATTTTTATCTCAAGATAAATGTGTTTATAAACTACATAGGCTTTAATTTTCTGTTTGTTATCATTTCAAAATGAAACTTTTCATTTTGTCTCTTGTCATAAACACTTTATTTTTATTTGAGAATAAAATTTAAATGGAATGAATTCTCTCATATTTTAGTGCCACTCAATATTTATTGAATGTGACACTCGTGAAAATTGCTATCACATATCAAGCTTGAACATTCAATGGATGGAAATTTATGTTGAAAATTTTTAACTAAAATTTGCATAAAAATGAAAGTTCACTATTCCTTGCATTCACTTATTTATTTTATATAAAACGCATTGAGCACACATAAAAATTATGACAGTGAACGAAGAATCTATATCTGTGCCCGACACTCGCTCTGCTTTTTTTTAGCTGCATATAAAAAAAGTTTTAAGCGACAATTTAACAAATTTATTTAAAAACAGTGAAGGTTCGATAAGGTTTAAAAGCTATTTGTGATGAAAAAGTCTTTGAACCTGATGCTTGAAACATTTAAAATTCAATAGCAAATAATTGCATTTTTCCGCAATCTCTCAATAAACAAACTATTGAAATTGCTCAATCAAACTTGCATTAATTTAAATTTCAATTCACACATCAATACATTTTCAATTGCATACTAAGTCTTTTTGCTGTCATTGACACTCATAGCCAAAGATATATATTACATAAGACCAACAAACAATCTGCAAATTCAAGTATTTTTCATATTATTTTAATATTGGTGAGATTACGACATTAACAAATGACTTTTATAGCTAGTTTTTTCCACATGATTCAGATATTTTGCTTGCCAAAAACAAGAATTAGTTGTGAGACAAATTTCTTCTTTTAAAAGTTAACTGGAGATTATAGACAAGAATAAAGTACGATAGGCATCAATTAAAACTCGCTTTCGAATGAGCAACCTTTAAAGGCTTTAAATTAATGAAAAAAAAAATGTTGCAACATTCACTTGGCATATTGTGCACACATGATGTGTGTAAATTCGGCGTTAACGCATTAATGTTATTCACACATGTGTGATTTAATCTGCTCTTTGCCGATCTCTCGTTGCTGATGGTATTTTATTATATGTATTTTTAATAAATTTATTATTATTCCATGAGTGAAGGCCTTCGCTCTCTTCACTCGTGAAGTAATAAAATGAAAATTACATCGCGGCACTCAGTCGAGTGTGAGAGAGAGAGAAAGAGGAAAATTAATCAATTTAAGCAAAATTCATCATCAAATAGCAACGTCATCAGCACAATTCACGATTCACTCAACAGGGCTTTTGAAATGAAAATAAATTGAATTATAATCAATTTATAATGCTAAAATACATACACATATGAGCTATTTTTAGAATGCTAATTTACGCTTGACACTATAAAACATACAACATTTACGCTTGTCAAATAAAATTTTTCAATTGTGGTCTTCATAATTTATTTCATTCATATAAAATTATTTATGCCAATTTTAATTATATTTTTCAATGAAAAATCAAAAATTTTAAAGAATCATCATCAAAACATTTTATGGAAAAACCCTTCATTGACATCATCATAGGCGTTAATATATACAAAAAATAGCAAAACATCAAGTGACAAAGCCAGCCAGAATATTTATTTTACCTTGTTAAAAGATTCATATTTCACATTCGACAAAGTGATAATAAGAGAAAGAAAATGATTGTTGATTTCCTAGAAACTCATTTGCCTTTCAATTGTTTGTAATTTAATACAAATTCTGTGTTTTTTTCCGCTCTCATATCACAAAAGAAAGAAACTCATTTTCATATTAATTAAAGCAAAGTCAAATTGACGTCTTGCCATGAAAATAATTCTTATCTCAATCAGCAGCAGCAGCCCTGTATTGAATTAGCAAAAAAAAAAAACTGAATAGTAATTTTATCTTTCACACAACCACATACAATAAACGAGCGTTGTGAGAGGAGAAAAAAGTGAACGCATAATTCAAATCAGTCAGACGATAATGATGATGAACGTAATAATCGTGATATGATATGAATAAGCAGCTTTTATAGTTTTCTATGCAAATTTTATTTTGAATAAATTATTATCGATTTGAAATTTTGCTTTAATATTTTTTGACTGAAAATTCTGTGTATTTAAACAAGAGTAATAAGCTACACATATGTTATGACATTTTATACAGCTAAACAAATCTAAAAACGTGTGATAAAATGTCTGAGATAATTTAAACAAATTCATTCAAATGTCTTGGTGACTTTCTGGTTAGCTTAAAAGATAAACTTCACAAATTTTTTTGCCTTGAATTACCCTTGAAATTTATCCATTTCTTTTTTTTTTGCGGAAATTAATTAGAAAAAAGCAGACAGTAAAAGTGTTTTTACACGTCAAGTTAAATGCTAACGTCTGCAATTATAATTTTCCATGAAATAAACGCAGATTATTGCTGAATTTTTGTTTTTTCGCTACTGCTCGTGTTTTTCACATATAAACAAACAAGTAAATAATTTCATAAAGCTCATCAAAATCACTCGTTGTTAGAAAGTTGCACGATTTAAATATAAAAAAAAAATTCTGCGAGGTATAAGTCATGTGATTCACAAAAACATTTGTGGAATTCACATCATACACATGCATATACTTATCCTCTTTGCTTTTTTTTATACACTTGACGGCTTATTGTTAAAGGTTTACCAAGATAAAAAAAAAGTGAAGCTTTTTCACCTTGAAAACAAGGCAACGAAAAAGAGAGACAGAGAAGAAGGTAAAAAAGTGAGAGGAAAAAATTAATATTAAAGAACAAAACCTTTTTTTTTTTTTTGCTCTGTACATTTATATCTGATATGATATTTTTGTGTTTGTGCCTTACTTTATTTTTTATTATATTCGCCTCACTCTTTTTCTTGTATATCCTTTTTCTTAGCTTCACTGAACTTTATTCTGATTTTTTTTTTCTTCCTTCTTTATATTTTTCACTGCTTGTTTTTATTATTTTTCACTTTCACACTCACATGTATACACAAACAAATTTTTGTTATTCACCAAACGACACGTATTTGATGCTCGATGAATAAATTTAAAGAGTATGCTGCAAAGAGTTAAAAAGAAGAAAAAACTTTAAAAACTGATGAAAAAAAAAAATTCGTCATGAGCAAGAAATAAAACTTTTCCCTATACAGTGCCTTTAAACTTTGTCGACAATCCGATGTGAGCGACTGCTGATCCTTTAAAAATACCACTCATGAAAAAGAACTTTAACTAAATTGGAAACTTTATCAAAATATTTCAATCTTTTTCAACATTTTTTTTTTGGGTCGACTTTTCTATTTTATCATGCGGATTTTTTTAAAAAAGGCAGTTTGCTTATTGGCACAGAAAAAGATGACTAAAAATAATGGGTTATGATAAATTAAAATTGCTGATAGTAAAATGAGAGATCATTGATGTTTAATCAATCAATGAATTGACAATTGAATGAAAATTTACACTGAGAAAAAACATTTTTATGACTGACATTTAGTTTTTAAAATTTGTTACTATTAAATCAAATTTATAAGCTTTAAAACAAACGTCATTAACAATTATATCAAATTCATAATTGTCATAAAACTGTTATAAAATTAATAAAAAATTTCTTTTTAGACTTTAGAAATTAACTTTTTCAAAGAATTTAAGCAAAGTTGTTAAAACAGGCAATTTCTCCTGCACAGTCAAAAATTTAATTTTAAGATAAGAAAGAAAATAGCTATTCAGACAGATTTTAAATGTCAACAACTCATAGTAAAAAATAATATCTTAGTTCTTAACAAAGAACTTTGTATGAATTTTTACTAAATAAAGAAATAAAGCAGTTTTGAATTTTTGTCTATGCAGACAAATTTGTCTGTTTTTAACAATTTTGAACTTAAGCTTTAATTTTTCTGCGTGAAATTTAATACAAAAATATGTCATTATAAATATTAATTTCAATGGAAATCTCATGAGGTTTGAATATTTGCAAAATAAAAATTTAAATTTTTATTATTCTTCGCTGAAATCTTTAAGCTACATCAAAGTGACAAAATTTAAATTTTATCTTCTCCATAAAAACCACAGAAAAAAATTTAGAAAATTTCACTCTGTTAAGTGATGTAGAAAGTTTTTCAGTAAAAGCAAATTGTATTAATTTAAACAAGCATGAAATTGCCAATTTAATTTAACTCAATTTTTGGCAATCAAAAACAAAAGAATAATTTTGATGAAATTAATTACAGTGTTGAACCCCAACCAACAATCTTATGAAAATTTCAATCAAACTTTAAATCAATTGCCTTCTGTCTTATGACAGATAATAAAGTCTATTCATTAACCACAGCTGCAGCATTTAATCACACTCATCAGCTGTATTTTTATATGAAAGAGTCTTGAGTAATAGTCAAAAATGAAATATTTTACAAATAATCATAGGAAAGAGCTCGGAATTTGATGAATATGCGAACAAAAACTCGCGTGATGGCTTTAAAATTTATTGTTGTCTTCGTAATATTTCTTAAATGTCTTACGAAACGTTGAAAATTGTTTTTTTTACATCAAAAAAAAGCTTGATATGAGAAAAATTTATTTCTTTCTCTTTAATGTAATCGAATAATAGTGAATTACGTACACAGAAGTATAATTTGTTTTCCGTAGATACGCGCAAAAAAACCTTTCTTTTCTTGTCTCTTATTTTCTTTAATTTTTTATTTCTCTCTTAAAAGCTTTTTTATAACACTCGAAAATTAATTTTTTTCTCTTCTCTAAATTTTCTTTAATTAAGCAAAATCGAGCACAAAATCCATGTTCATACGCGACCGAATTTAGTACATGACTGGCGAGATTTGAGTTTTTGCAGTCGATATTAACAGAGAAAAAATTGAGAAATTTCATGGAAAAATGAGAAACATTTGAAACATTGAAGTGAAGCATTGAAAATTTCCAACATTGCAACATTCGCGCACGTGGCCGCAATTGAACTGCAACGTCAATGCGAGTGAATCTCGTACTACTACGTTGAACCTTAATTTAATTTAATGATATTATGAATTAAGTGATTGAAATTGATATGCATGACGTTTTTAATTTTGAACTGCTAATTTACTTGTAAAATTTAAATATGAAGTCATGGGTCAAGTCAGAATGATTTATTTTCTTCTTCTTTGTAGTGTAATAATTTTTCTTGAAAATTTTAAATTCTATGCTGCTGTTAAATTAGAAAAATATTTCTTAAATCATTTGAACTTTGTAATTTTCATTTTTTGACCGGTGTAAAAACATAAACATAATGACGATGTTCAATGTCATGCCGTCTTCCATTGTTATCATATCCTAAATAAAAAAAATGATGTTTGTGCATTCACAGCATGTGAATCAACTGGAAATGTGAGTTGGAAAAAGACTTGCGCCGAAATGTCTACGAGTGACGATTTTAGAACAAGAAATGTGTATTTGGAATAATTCTATCGTATTCTGTTGACTTTGTTGTCATCAAACAGACACTTATAAAATCACTATATGTTATAAGAGCTATTAAGAGATGTAGTTGCAAAATTCAAAGTCATAATTGATCATTAGTTTCGTAAAAATTGTACAACGTCAGCATTGTTTTAAAATTCTGACCTTCAATGATTTATTGATTATTGCAACATTTAAATTCTCAGTAAAATTTAAAATAAATTCCCGGAAATTTTCAATGATGATAATGAATCTTTCTCTTTAAATTTTCGTAATTAAACCGCCAAAGAGTCATTTGAAAAAACTGCTACATTCAGTTCGTAATGATTTTAATCTATTTTTAATGGGTCATTATCAAAATTGTGAAAGTGAAATGACCTTTAAATTTTTAATCAAATTCTTATCTGGTGAATAATGAGGTCTTGTCTTACATGTGACTTCATGAAGTCATTATTTTTCTGCAAATATGTGACCAAAGAACATGTGTTTTATTACATGTAAAGAAACAGGTGTGATATGTAAACAAACTTTATTGACACTGATAAGGTTTAATCAGTTTAAAAACAATTGTGAATGAATTTTTTTTTTAATCTTCAATACTCACTTGGAAATCACAAACAATTTGAACTATTAATCTACTAGGAATTTTTTTGCTTTGTTTTTTTTATTTATTGCCACTAATCTGATACGTTTTAATTATTTTGATAAATTTTTTTAATAATAACAAAAAACACTATTAATTTTATTAGTCACTATTTTGTAAAAATAAAATTTTTCTAGTTTCACTGCTGATCTGTACAATGTTTATAAACAACACACGTACGTTTAGATATAATTGGAAAACCTTTTTTTCACTTGATATCCAATTCAAAGCGCTTTCTAGAGAAATTTCATAAAATTTTCAATGATTCATGAAATGTAAAAAAATTTTCAGAAACGATTTGACGTTGAATGAGAGATTAAAACTAATTAAGAGAGCTATTGAGAGTAAGAAAATATAATATATGGACATTAAGACAAAATTGCGCAATGCTTTTTTAAGATAAATGCTATAAATGTCACTGGAAGAAATTTTTTGAAAAATTATTTTTATACGTTACAAAAAGATGGATTAGTCTTGAGTCAAGAAAATAAAAAAAGTTTTTTGTACTAAAAAATAATTTCAAAATGACAACAAAATTCACAAAACTTTTCTTTTTTATTTCAATTTAAATGATGAAAAATTTAACTTTAAAAAAAATTCTTAACAAGACCAAATTCGTACAAAATACAGCAGAAGCCGCAAACCATCAAAATCGAATGAAAATATGAAATAGCTATAACAGCATCAATCAAATGCAATTGAGAAATCAGTTTTGAAACTTCTTCTATCGACACTATATCGATTATCAGCCGTGCATTCATAAATGCCTGCGGAAGAGAGAAAGAAGAGACAGAATGAGAATGAAATGTTTGCAATTGTCATTATTCACAGTCACACTTGCCTGCATCCATTTGTGTTGCCGGGTCAATTTCGATTTTTGATTTCACAGTGTCATTTTTGATGAACCACTGATGGACCTATAGAGAAAATTGCTTAGAGTGAAATTTCAAAAAACTCAATTTTGAAATGTGTTTACGTGCAGATATAGATGACTAAAAATTTCAGCACCATCTTTATACCTGAAAACAACATAGATTTTATTTATTCATTTTCTAGTGAGCATGAAGAAACTCACCAAGTGATTGTCGGACGTGGATTCCCTCGAGCGATGCATAAGAAAGCAATTTTGTGTCCAAGAACGTATTCAAAATCAAAATGACTTGCAAGTGTTATTTTGGCGCCCTACAAATTAAGCAGACAGACATACATTTACTCATTATAAGAACTAAATCAACAAACAATTTTCTTCTCATTTCTTTTTGCTGCATATTTATCGATTTTGGGAGAAAGAAAAAGAAGAAGAAGAATGAAATTTTCTTTTTTATCCTTCGACTTATTGACATTTAATAGTAATAACAATAAATAACTAATCGAAAGAACACATATGTCCGCATGTTCACACAATGAATGAATATTGTTTTGCATATTGTAACTCTATACCTAAATGAAAGGAGAAAAAAGGTTGGGAAAAGGCAATTGCTCCAGACATACAAGATTATTTCATTCCGGATAGAAACAATTGATACTTTCATTATCTTAATGACCAATCTGCAACCTATAATTCTCAACTCAACAGACATATATACATGCTTGCTTTTCTTCTTTCATAAAAGAAATTAATTTTTATGAATTCTTCTCTCGCTTTCTCTCGCCCCAATGAATTGACTAAAAACATATTTGCATCTTTCCAAACGTGAATACTCACATCGTTGTTATTGTAATATTGATCAGCTTCAGGATCTCTATATTCTGCAAAAGAAAAATTTTTTCGTGTTATTATTCATCATACATGTATATGGAAGAACACTCGATGCTTACTTCCGGTAATCGGTAATCCAATTTGCATCTGAAAAAGTAAGAGAGAAAATTGCACGTATGAAATATTATTGTTCTATACACTGAGCTGTCTTCGTATGTCGATGGATTGATAGATGGATAGATTCATGCTTATGAAAGTAGATTTATTCCCAATTTCCAATTGTTTTTTTGTGTTCATTCAAATGAGAAAGGAAGGATATGAAGAGCATTTGAGATGAATCAAATTGTAATTTTTTTTTCAATATTCATGTAAATCTACCTGGATAAGGTTACTGATATGTGAACAAAATGAGATTTTTTTAATTGAACGGAAATGCTCACTAACAATCTATCTTACTACAGAGATAACTAATGAAAGGGAGAAAAAATATTGAAATTATCTTTTTTTGTTTGTAGACTTCAAACCCTTTTTTCTTTCAGATCTATAAGTCATAAGTTTCATATCAGCACCTGCTTCTACAAAAAGAAAAATATTTGTCAATAATAAAGTTACGGTTAAGGGTTAAAAGTGATAACTTTAAATTTTTATCGAATGGGAAATCAATTTTAGGGGAACATCATCATTGTCATGAGAAAATTCACTCTCCACCACTTCGAGTGTCAAAGAAAATTGAAAATTTCTTTTTATAGTCTTATCGATCTTTTACATAGAGAACACTATAAAAAGCCATTTGACCGTTAGTTATTTGATGGCAATTTTCTATCTTCTTTTGCTCACTAGCCATAAAAATAAATTTCATTCTAATCAAATTAATTAGATCTATTTTGAAAATTGATGGGATATTGATTAGAGTGTTTGCTGTGTCTACTGTGTTAGGTGTTATTGGTAAGGAAGAGAATGAAAATTGTCTCATGACATTAATAGGAAATTCGATGCTCATTATTGTCAATATACATGTGAAAGTTGATTATGAGAAGACACATGTGAGTAGTCAAATGTTAGGGAGTGAAACAATAGAGAAGACATAATGGCACGAGCATTTAAGCAATCATTAAACACTAATTTGTAATGTTAATTAACCAATTAGATTTCATCATTTGTATTGTCATTCACTCACCCTTGATTTCGATCGTCCCCTTGAACGTCCACGTCTCGAATACACATCATTTATCAGCATAAGCAGTAAAAGAGTTAACATGAAAATTGAGCTCTTGTTCATCTTCATCGTTCTTTTGACTTCTTCCAGATGTTTTCTTCAAAAAAAGAGAGAAAAAATATTATCAGTATCAAACAACAATTGTCCAGAGATTTTAATACAACATCCAAGGTGAAGACACACACTATGGCTATATCTAAGAAAGTTATTTTTCTTTGAATATTAAGCGAAAAACTTTGATATGGTTTTAATTTTATTTTGTAAATTCAAACATAATGCTTCTCTTTTCTTGGTAAATTAAATAAGCCAAATATCACAAGTTTTCTATACTTTTCTATTCACAATAAATTTTTGTAAAATTTTTGTATAATTTTCTAATTTAGATAGTGGTTGTCAAATAAGTAGAAAAAGAGACACTATGACAAGTCCAGTCCAAGTGGTAATCGATCTGATTGCAGGTCGAATGCTCTCATTACTAAACTATCGACAGACATCTCAAAGTCCGACAGATTACCAACTTACATTCTTATCTATTTAAGTTATCGTTGCTGACAGTATTAACTTCGTATATCAACAGTAATGTTATCAAAGAAATATTTTAATAACTTAAGCCAAAGTGTCTTTGACTTGGCTACAACAGCAATATGTCTTCATTCATCTATTTCAAAGAATGTGTCGTAAAAGCATCAACCATAAAGTGGAAAATAAAAACTTATTCTTTACAGCATTAAATTGCATCTTTCGCAAATTCACATAAATATATATTAGATGAACCAGAGAGCGAGTAGTGACAGTAGTGGTGCTAGTGGTAGCATCAACAATGATAGAAATAATAAAAGCAACTGTATGGGATAGTGCTTTCTCTTAATATATATAAAAAATGTAAAAGTACACACTCTAAAGTCGTCCTGAGTATTACGAAATGAAAATAAAATAATAAAAATGTCACACAATTGTACATTTCATCTATTTCAAACAACCATTTCACGAGTCCCCGTAGAAAAGCAGAAAGCACAGCTATATCGTACATAAACTGCTGTAAACTAGTAAAGTTTATTATTTCATTCTCGATAAATTTGTATTTTAGTCTTTGTGCGAGAAGGTCCATCTAATGGAACTTTACTCTATCTCATATACATTAATTTCATTATTCTCAGTTTTATTTTTAGTCATTCATATCAATCTTAGTTTGTGTGTGAGCTTATTTGAAAGATTTGGTTGATAACTTTTTTTTCTCTCGTTCATAATGTTAGTGAGTTTGCTTACTTGCTTGCTTGCTTATTGCAAAGTGAATAATGAATGACATTTTATTATGAAATTACATAAAGGAGAAATTGAAGTTACTGACTGCAAAGAGAAAGTCCAATATTCTTCCTTATTTTTATTCGTTTATTCAATTAACTATTTTATTTTATTTATTTATCATTTCAACTAAGAGATTTATTCAATAAAATGTGGAAAAAAGTTTGTTTTTAATTTCAAATTCATTTTCTAGAAAATAAAATTTATTTTAAAACTGGCTTTTCCAGAAAAGAATTATTTTTATGAAATTTTTATGTGTCATTTCCATAAGGTGAAGAAACTCTGATTAATCGGCAACTAAACGCAATTTTATAAAAAGCAGCTAGATATTTCCAGTTTTAACTAGATAAATTATACTAAAGCGTGAAATTGTTTGTGCCAGAATCTCTTTTTTATTCGTGACTAACTAAAATTCAAATAATTTTTATTCGAATAAAAATAAAGTAAATCGATTAAAATCGATTTTAGCCAGCTAAAGTTAAAATTTATTTGACTTAAATTATAATAAATTATTCGCACTTATATTGGATCTATTTACCTATAAAATGACAAATTTTGTAATTAAAATTTTATATTGTAGAGAAAATTTCAGAGTCCGAAACCGTTTTGCAACTAACTAAAAATCAACTAAATTTTAATCGATTAAAAATAAAACACTAATCGATGAAATTTTAGTTGATTTTTAGTTGAAAATTTTAATAGATTAAAATTTAGTTGAAGTTATTTGCGTTAGTTGAAATTTAGTTGAAAATTTCAAGTAAAAATCGATTACCGCAACTAACTTCAACTAAATTTTAATCGATTAAATTTTTCAACTAAAAATCAACTAAAATTTAATCGATTAGTGTTTTATTTTTAATCGATTAAAATTTAGTTGAACTTAATTAGTTGCAACTAAATTTTCAAACGGTTTCGGACTCTGTAATATAATTCAAGATATCACAGTGGAGTGTAAATTAGTATTTAAATGTCATGATTAATTAAGTGTAGTCAAAAAAATTTTGATTTGCTAAGGATTTCATAGCAATTTTGTGAAAAGCAAAACCAGCCAAAAATTAGGAACATTTACCCTAATATGCTTCTATAGTACTCAAAGTTGTCAACAAAACGAAAATTTCGAAAAATTCGTAAAAACTTTCAAATAAGCCGAAATAAGCAGTCTTGTTAAAAATACAATTTTAATGCATAACATAGCTAAATGAAATTTTCGCTTGTTCATTTTTCGAAATTTTCGTTTTGTTGACAATTTTGAAGCATATTAAATGACCCGCTAGAGCATCAAAATAACTCATTATAAATCACTTATAAGTTATAACTTCTATTTTAAGATTTTGATCAGACCTTTGGGTTTTTAAAAGGAATAATTGCAAAATATTGCAAAAACATGAAATTTTTGGCCGCAATGTTTGATTTTTTGCTCGTATCTCTAGTCTAAACAGAACGCCAAACTTTTGATGTAGAAACATTGTTTGAACTTATATTATTAAATCCTTAAAATTCTTAAAATTACTTGAAACGTTTTTGAGAAATTGATCATAGAAAATTACTCGAACATGGCTTTACTCTAAGTGATGCAAGTCAGAAACGCTATACTGAAAAATTCTGAAACTTTAAGTATATAATAATGAAGCTTGCAGAAAAAAGTACTGCAAAGTTTTAAAAGAATTGGTTAAAGGAATCAAAAGTAACAGCCAAACGAATGCCAAAAATGGCGATTTTCTACTTTTCTCAAAAATAGTTGTTTACAAAAATTGTAAATATTGGGAAAACTACTAAGCTTTATTCAAATCTCTTCCCATTGCTTAAAAGCCTGGTAGTCCAGATCGATAAAAATAACGGTCAAATAAGGTTTTCGGAATTCCCGGTGATACGCAACTACGCGTAAAATTTTTTTCGAAAACAGAAAATTTAAATTTTGAAAATAGCAAATTTAAAGTATTTAATTCCTTTCTGCATTCACAGATTTAGTTACCGTTTGTTCCTTATTAATTTTCTTTACTTACAAACAACTAGGAAACAGGATAAAAAAAGAAATCTAAATTTTGTTTTTTCGAAAAAGGGTGTGCAATATCAAAATATTCAAAATATCTGGATTGAATTTTTTGAAATTCTAACTGTCACTTTTTCTGTCTGGATTACCAAGCTAAAAAGCTAAAGCAGTTCTGTAGAATTGAGATTTTACACATTGAGACTAGATGATTTCAATCAAAAGTTATGCTCAATTGAATGACTTTAAAAAAAGTTACTATTTTTTTGACCTTGGAAACTCAAATAGCTCTCTTGGCAACTCATCTACGTATCGAGATTTTTCCAAAAAGTGAAGCACCTTCCTACGGCTTACCGTTTTTGAGATAGAACCACAAACTCTTGATTAGGATATTACATTTATTTTATAGAATATGTACTTTCTGAAAAGTAATCGTGACTGAGATATTATAGATGATACTATGCGCTTTAAATTTAAAAATTCTATTTATTAACATAATGCATAAAAGTTCTATTATCGTTTTATGTGTAAAATGAATTTTAAGCAACCACTTACAAACGGAATATTCACATAATAAAAAAATTGATTTATAATCGTCAAATGATTTAACTTTTTAATTCATTCATATTTTCACTACTTTCTGTATCAACAATAGCCCAAGGTTGTGCTTTAGCAGTGGCAAAAATTCCATAAATAACAATTCCGAACATATATACACCGCATGTGATGAAAAATATTATTTGATATTCTTCAGCAGTCTATATTGAAAATAAAACACTATAGTCTAAAAATTAAAAAATAATCATAAAATTTACTGGAGTAGCAGCAATATATCCAGAGAGCGGTGGAGAAATTAAACCCGAAATTGTCGCAAAAGTATTCGTTATTCCTAAAAGGATGCTTGCAAATTGAGGAGCAATATCAATGGTGTTAGGAAGATAACCTGTTTTTTTTTGTTTTAAATCCATAAAAATATTAATATTATTACTATTGGTGTAGACTGTAAATAATTAAACAAGATAATCAATGACGCTTTGATTGGATGGGTGAAAACAGCGATTTTTTGTTGTAACACAGACAAAATGTATGGTTTTAAATTTCACATATTTTTAGCGCATTTTTGGAAAAAAATATCGAAAATCAGTATGCGTTTTTTTCATTACTGGATTTTAGCGCATTTTTGGCACAACTGATCAGTGACTATTAACAAAATCACATGATTTTAAAAAGCAACCATTTTTTTTCATCACATTATTGACCCAATTTAATTAATCATAGAAATAGAATCTCTCAAATTTACAAAACCTTAAATAGTATGATAAATCTTGTAAATTCTAAATTCATTTAACTTAGAACTTTCTTTCAATTTATCAATCATATTAGTAATTTCTAGAATAGAAAGCTTTATTTCATGGAAATTTTCACATTTTTAAACCAAAAAAAGGAAGATTCACTGTAATAATTAAAACTGAAAAGCTGTCTGCTTGCTGCATGCAGTCGTGGAATTCCTTTTGGCTGTCGACTGCCAAATTTCAAGTTTGTTTTTCTTTTTTGCTTCAAACCATTTCTACTACGTAGTATACAGACGGTTTACTTAATGTTCGTTCGAATTATACTAATTTGAATTCATTTCAACGAGTATTTGTGATAAAATTTGCGAAAATATAGTTCACAAATTAATTTTAGTTTATGAAAAGTTTAACTTATTATTGCGTAACAATTTAAAAGATTTGTGGTGAAAATTATTTTGGTGAAAAACTTTTGTGGTGAAAAAACTTTTGGTGAATAAAAATTTTGGCGCGAAAAATTTTTCTGTAGAAATTATTTTTCGCAAATTATCATTCTTAACAGCAATTCAGTCCAATATAAAGTAAAGTCTGCACGCCTACACAATAGCAAAAATCATTTAAAAGAAACCCGAAGTCTCTAGCTAT